>JAQQZZ010093232.1:0-33109 GCA_030265115.1 Mopalia vespertina
TCTTCAGAAAATAATGACAAGATTGTTTTAATTGGCATTTGTGATGATTGTGTCTGGTAATAAAGCATCATTTAGTTGTTAATTGACGCAACACAGGTGTACATGTACAGTGATAAATTGAGCTTATTCCCATTAATTGTATAATATTCTTAATGCAGATGATCATGAGTCCTGAGTCATGAGGAGCAACAAGATTAGTTAAAATGATCATACTTAAAAAAAGTTGTCAAACTATTTTTGTTCGCGTATATGTAATTACTATGCATGTTTAATTATCTTCTAACATGGACTTGGTTGAAAATTAAGAATGTTCACCAATCATTAACATTATGAGGTTTTTCAACAAGAACTAGAGAAAAGAAGAATCTATGAAAAGGCTGTCTTTTAGTTTGCTGAAGTTTCACTCCACAAAATTATTTGAATATGCAGTGTTGTGCAAAGATTAGCAAGGACCACCTGATTCTGAAGGTCCATTTCAGTACTGATTGGAAAAATCTCTTCCTAGTGCCTTGCTGTCTGCCAGCTTGTTGTGTGCAACACCGCCAGTACATGTCAGTTAGACATTTAACACACAGGTACATGTACATGTAACCAACTTAGGGAGCTAAACAGGGATCAGCTTATTACTACAGAGAAAGATTCCTGTTCCCCTCATGCTCTCAGAGCTATTAAAGGGGCAATGTGAACCCAATCTGTTTTGGGATGTCTTGCACCCTCTTTTTGTCCTGTCTTGTCTTTGTTTGTTGTCAGTGGCATTGAAGATGGTTTCTGCTTGTTAAACCCTAATCAAACAAACAACTGATTACTGAACTCTACCTTGGGGTACAGTACTGTATTTTCATGCACTCTGCTGGGTAGTGAAAGTTTGGCTGCGTTGAGTTACGTCAAACTTTAAATTTAAGCAAACTGAATGTTGCAAAAAATCTGGCTTGTTGCTTATATTGAATGAGCATCTTTAAGGTGTGGTGAATTTCAGTATGGAAACTGCATAGGGTATAATCGTAATCACCTAAATCACTCTATAATTTCACGAGCTTGTCAAAATCCTCCGTAACTTTTGGTTGAATTATGGCCTTATTTAAACTATTTTCTCAAATATGTTTTCTATTGATATATAAAATCATCAACTTTTAAATAGTTCAATTTCGATTTAATTTGAAAGCATCCATTTTCTGAGCGATGTAGAATTGTTGCTACAGTAATTTGAAAAAAAGAAAGAAAAATAGAACAGGCGAGCATAGTACACCTTCGTTCCCTTCGTGGTTAATGTTGTCATGTGACATACTTGGCGTGGGAAATTTATTTTCACCATTATAATAATGGTGAAAAATTGAAGTCCTCATCCTGAACAATTTTCAAATAAACAAGATCACCTGGTTATGTTGCGTTGTATTTTTAGTTGACTAATCAGGGATTTCTGTTTGAATACATCACTGGTGTATCAAAATACAATAATGACTGGTTCTGTAGTGTGAAAAATCGTTTTTATCTCTTACTTTGTTTGTAAGAACAATTCTAACATATGGTTAAATGAACCTAAATCCATCACCCATATTCTTCCTTTAATAATATTCTGTGTGATATTTATGTTACAGCCAAGGGGAGTTAAGCACATGTTGGTACATCCTGCTGTCTGGCTCTGTCTTCATTGAAGGTTCTATGTTCCTTCCAAGAAGCAGGTGAGTCACTATGTTGATTGTTAAAAATCAAAAGATCTTAAATTGTGTGTGTTTTGTTGTCCTAATTTTAGACTTCTTTTTAATAAATTCTTACTTAGATTGTTGATTAAATTTGGATGATTTTCTGATTGTACTTGTGGCACCATTTCTGTTTGGGGTTTTCTTTACTTTCTGATGTGCAGGTATCAATGTTAGACCAGGCCTTTTGATGTGTTAATTTTAGGCGCAGACAAAATGGACCTGGTGCCGCAAAGGTCCTTTGGTGTATGAGACATACAGTAACAGTATTCTGAAATGCATTCAGAAGCGCTTTGTTTAATTTTGGGTGCACATTATTTGAGCGTATTTAACTTGAAGACGAAGGACGTATGTGAACATTTTTTCACCACACGAAGCTAAAGCATACCATACAAATCAAAACTGCCAAAAGTAGGTAGCTCCTAAATGTCAGCCTTCTTGTTCATCTATCCAATACAATTTTTTGCGAAAATGAGATTGATCATTCAGATGTCCACACAAATACACTCTGCAGAACACTTTATTCTGAAACCTGTTATTCAACAATATGGAGAAATGTGGAAAATCGTTGGACAAATGGAAACAGATGATATTTTAAATAAAGTGTCAGTAATCTTTTTTACTTGTGACTTTCAACTTGCATTGGTCACAACAATAAAGTCAAAGCTGAGATGCCTTCTTGAAAGCTCATGTGAGATGGTGACGGATTGTTCAATAAATAAAATAATAAACAATTAATTTTCGCTATAATGTGTGATTGGAATGGTTTTGTGTTTGTGTGTGTTTTTTTCCCCTCTTTCTCAAAATGTTAAAAACTTGATAGTCAGTTTCCAAAGCCAAGGTCAGCCTGCACAATCAAACATATGGTAGCATCAGTGATGTTGAAATGGAGTAGTGAATCAAGGGGAGATAATCGGGTGAGCTGATTACGTTTGTATGGCTTACTTCCCTTAGTTCGTATACATACATTGTGATATTTAGATCAAAAAGATGCTCAGTTAGCGTCCCTGTGTTCATACTTTATGTAGAGAGAAAATCGCGGCCTTCACTTGGTTAAAATTCGGGACTCATTCTGCCGTGAGCCTCTGTAGCTCAGTCGGTAGAGTGTTGGGCCTGTAACCCAAAGGTCCCCGGTTTGAATCTCGGTGGAGGCAAGTAAATTTTTCTCTCTTCATTAATTCAAAATATATTTTACATGTACCTATTGTGGATACACATTTTAATTATCACATGTTATCAGATACTTGAATGATGGTTTGAATTTCTTTTCTGACTTTAATAGTTAGAATAAAGCAAAATTATTTAAGAAGATTATCTTTTCAACAGTGATTTATATAACTTTGTGATATCTTTTAGCTGATACCATTTCAATGCCAGGGAACCAGTTGTTTTTGACATCAATTAAGACAAGCATGAAAACATCAAGCAATTAAATAGAAATTATATAAAACATATGTGGACATGGTTTTATGATTATCATATTAGTGGTATTGTATACAGTAATGCAGTTTTGAAATTTTGAATCAATTTTTGTTTGTTATTATTTTGGTAGACATGTCGAGTCATATCTACATAATGTTTTCGTTGTTACCCAGATAGACTAAATAAAAGCTTAATGTAATGTTTTATTTTACTTTCAAGACAAGACAAGGGTGACTATACGGCTTGACAAAGACCAGAAACTTTTTTGATTAATTTAAAACTAGCAACAAACACTTTGAATAAAAAATGACTCCCAAAATGTATAACTTGCTCTCGCTCTCTGGCTCAGGAAGTTTGTTCTGAGTGTTGTCATGCTGAAAGAATACGAAGAAAAACACTTCACAGTTACGTATAATGGGTGGGCGGTTGAGAGGAAGCTTCCTTGTGCCCTTGGAGCTATAAACAGGCAAGAGCTGCTACAGGAAGTTGATCTGTTTTGTGATGTTTTTGTATTGTGTCTTGGGATTGTCCTTCCTTGTCTACGTTTGTTGCCAGTGATAGCTTTTAAATAGAGCTATTTCTCAAACAAGCACAATTAATGGTTGATCAAGGCCAATCAACCGATCAATCTTGGATTTGTAGTTACCCATTTGAACACATACATTGAAGACGATAGGCATTAAGTAATAAACATCACCAGTTGATTGTCTCCCTTTGTCAACTTACACTTCATCACAGACACTTTGTAGTGTGATGATTATTGTAAACATAGTCAAACTGCAACAGGATATGTATTATATCATCTGTGTATAAAACATGTACATGGCTAAAAGAAAAGCACATGTATTTGGTTTTGCCAAATAGTACAAAACACAAAACTTGTACTAAGTACCACACATTTGATTCAAAATCAAGTCAAATAGTTTACTTTCAAACTTTACATGCTTAATAAATCAGATTTATAGTATATAACTCCTTTAATTGTTTCATAATTTCACTATTGTTAGTATTTTAAAGGGTTGAAACCCCTCACAAAATATTTCATGAGTACCTGTAGATAAAAAATCTACAGCAGTGTCCAAAAATGATGTCACGGCCCAGTCCTGAGGTCAGCGAGTTCTACATTATAGTGAAAGTATAAAATTGTATTGTGACATTTTGATGTTAAAGAGGTGTTACCTCAATAAAATTTACAGCTATTAGGTCACTATTTATTAAATCACAACAAATAAGAGTACTCAATAATACATCATAAGCAGTTTTTTTCTCTCTCAATAATTTGTGTAACTAATTATTATTGATTGAAAGAGTTTGTTATACAGAAACAGTTAACACAAATAATGTTGGGAACTGCGGGCCACATGACACTTTATCGACTGGTCCAAATAGTTATATGGACACTCAAGTTACCTGTTCATATTTGAATAACCACTAAATGTAACAGGTGGACCGTTCGAAGCCAGTTTCCTGTTACCCTGGTGCTCTTCAAGCTAAGGGAGGGTGCTTAGAGGGAGCTTCATGTTGCCCTGGTGCTCTGAGCTAACGGGGAACAGGAAGCTGATCTGTTTGTGATGTCTGTATTGGGTTCGGTTATTGTCCTGTATTTGTCCCGTCTTGTCTTTGTTTGTTGCCAATGGTGTCTAGGGTGGGTTTCTTCACCCATTGGGCTGGCAGGTCGTCATATAATTGAAATACCCTTGAATACGACGTTAAACCCCAATCAAACAAACAAAGTTCAAGCTAAGGGGTAACACAAACCTGATCTGTTTGTGGTGTCTTTGTATTTTGTCTTGTGATTTTTCTCTCTTGTCTTTGTTTGATGCCTGTAGTGTCAAGTGTAATTCCTTCACACATTGGTCTAGTGCCCAGCAAGGGCACACATCTTTTGGACACCCTGAATTGAAAAACTGCCTCATTTGGACACCCTTTTTTCTGAAATTTTTACATGAAGGAGATAGGGAAACTGTAAAAATTGGACACCCAGTTACTTAAAAATGCAACCAAAATGACCATACTTTTGACACCATACTTTTGATTTCTGGCTAAGCCCCTATCACCCTGTGAGTGAAATAACCCTAAGTACATCGTACAATCCCATCCATGTATTTTCAGCAAATGTATGTTGTTGTCATTGATAAAACTTTAAATTGAGTTAAATGTTTTCATAAGTTGTATACATGTATGCCTAGCACCACTTAAGTTAATAAACATGTTTAATTGCCAGTGAGTCAGTCCATTCTTTGTAACATGTAGTTAATTGGTTGGAACAACACTTAGACATGTCCATTTCTAAAACTCTTTACTATATTCTTTAAAGTGTGCATTTCATCTTGGCTTAATCAAAAGGTGGATTCTTCATCAATTAATGGCTGTCTAAGCTAGTTTCAGTACCCTAAATCACCTCAAATTTCGTCCATAATATGGCTACTTTAAAAGTTATTTTAAGGACTAAGATATGGTTCCTGGGAAACATTTATGTTTTCTGAGAAATCCTGATGTTTACTAACTGAAAATGTTTAATCTGTCTCCCGGGAACCATTTCTAAGTCTTTAAAATAACTTTTAAAGTAGCCATATTATGGACGAAATTGGAGGTGATTCAGGGTATGTTCTGAGCTCAGTGAGGTTATGACAGTGTCTGCTCTTAGCACTCGAGGAACATTAAACATCATTCGCTCATAAGTTTTGTATTAGTAGTTAACTACAGTATTTTTGTTATTTTGGGATAACACTTTCTTAGTTTGAACAGATTCTAGTTCAGAAAACTTTGCAGGTGAAAGCCTCAGAGTCGTGGGTTATAAAAAATATAAAATTTTCTGATCTAAAATCTGTTCAAACTTAGAAAGTGTTATCCCAAAATAAGGAAAATACTGTATAACGTCACTTTCTTAAAGACACAACAATTAATCATTCCCTTAAAGCATGCTTAAGTACGGCGTTAAACCCCAATCAAACAAACCTTACAGATGAATCTGTTTTAATTTCAAATCAAACTTTAGATTCAAGACTTTATACAAACTTTGCCTAATCAAAAAGTTTTGAATTGATTCTTTGTCTTTGACATGTGTGTTTAATGGAGTCTAATAGTAATAACAATAAATAAATAATAGGTTTATTTAAAGAGGAAATATACAGTAGACCATTATTTGTCATAGTAGTCCAAAGTCACAACTCCGAGAAAAGAGAAGATATCCATGTTAAGTTTCTATATTTCGGTTTATTAAACCATCATCATTATTTGTGGTACTATAATAAATAGAATATACATGTATACAGATATGGTGTAAAAATACAGTGACACAATGACAATGATTAATATTATTATTAAATTATTTATTTATTTAGTAGTAACAAAACTATAAGCACAATAAATATTTATTAAACTATAAATAAGATCTTTATTTTCAAGTATGTCGTACTGCATTTAAATTTTTAATTAACTATTGTAGAAAACATTAACAACAAAATCAAACCCTTTTTAAATTAAGATAATACTCAACGATGCACATGTACAAGGAATGAATCACAAAACAGCAATAAGTATAGTATACAATTATAAGGAGTCTTGTTGTGACAACCAGCATATCAACACACGCATTTACTCTTAAAACAAGTACTTTAAATCAATTTATCTAATGCTGGTGTTAATTGGAAAGATCGCACTTTAATGGTGTTTGAATTACTAGCTTACATGTAAATAAGAATTGATAGGGTTTATAATATACACATTATAACACAGTATACAGGTCTTTCTTTACTCATAAGTTCATAACATGTAGTTGTTGTGAATGTGAGGTCACTTTTCCATACACAAGTTATAGAAAACGACATTCAAGTTATCCGAGCATTCCGTTTTAAAGCCAGGACAATTATTGTCTGTCTATCCTTTTGCTGTGTTATTTGTTAGACTGTAAAGCTGCCTTTAAAAAATGTTGGCTCTGGGCCAAAATACTCCACATAGCTGTGACAAGTAAGACCTGTTTTGATTGGTTGGCTGATTGTCCCTGAGGCCTATCCTGAGTTTCTTATCGAGTCCATTGATTGGCCAGTGTGTGGGAAGTGCTAGTGTCTGTCACACAGTTTGACCCTGTGCTATGATGTGTGACAAGAGGCCTGAGTTGACAGGTTAGGCTGGCTATAGCTGATTTCCCACAATCATTGAATGTTACATGTGATCAATTAGAGACAGGACTTTACCAGTACACTGATTCATTCCTTCATTCCATACATGTGAGTATTTGTTATTCAACATGCTGTCTTCATGTGCAGTGATCAGCCATTTCAGTGACTATGTAGCCTACAATCAATGTAGTTTAGTTGATAGGCTCCTTGTCACTCACTATGCTGATAAGTATGAAATATATGGGTGCAAATAATCTAGTTCCTGGACTGGCTTGACTCTGGAAGCATATTCACCTATAGTTGTAGTTGTACTCCAGTACAAATACTTCTAGATCTACACAACTTTAAGTTCTACTCTTTTTACTTTACATACATAAGATAAATATAGTTTGTAAACATGAAATTGTGCTTCTTTGTTTTTACACACATGATAAATGTAAGTTTTTAGCTACATTTAGTAGAGGGGTAACATAACTACATTGTACATTTTATAATTTCTGTCACGAAAAAAAAAAAATTTGTATAGTTAGACATGATAAATGTTTTTCCTGTTTGCGAAAACTGCTGCTGTTTAGATTCAACCATTAATATATATATATGCTCGTCCAATAATAACTATTTTGAATTTTAAAATTGGGTATATAGAGATCATTGTTGGCAATAATTATAAATTATGGTTTATAAATATAGTACTACCCATATTTTACCAGTATGTTATAACAATGAATTCACCTGAAGAGATTTGCTCTGTGACTGTTATGATTTGAGATCTGTGAATATATTGACCTATACTCAGGACAGCGCCACTGGCAATACTCCTATTCATCTCACATTATATACAGGAATTGAAGACCACCGACATATGGTACTTTACAAACCCACACATCAAATATATTAGATTTATTTATGAAGAAATAAATATTCCGTTCAATGTACCTGCGTGTGATTTTGTACTCTCGTAAAATGAGGGCAAACACTGCACATGTGAAGTTCTCATTAGAGCAAAACCTACATTTTCTCTTTAAAAAAACAGCATATCTACATAATTAGAGATATAATTTTTTTATGTTGACATGTGGCTTTGATAGTTAGATGCATGACTCATCCTTGTCAACAGGCCTGGTTTTTATGAGATTATTTTTATGGGGACATATGCTATTTATTCCCACTCTCTCCAGCCCTTATTGAAGTGGCAGTAAAGTGTATGTAAGACCCTATACTCTTTGATTGTTGAAATGTTTGTAAGTTGTATGGATTAGCTCTCCCTGTTTGAATTGGTATACAGTGTACTTGATATCCCCAGCAATTTTCTCTCTCTCCTGGTCCTATGGCCTTGATACGGAAAATGTCTACTTTCCATTCTCTGTATAGCTATTGATTCTTGTACAACCTTTCTTCTGAGTTTCCTCGTTAATACCTGGAAAATATCAATAAAATAATAAAAGAGGCGCCTGGCTACATTAACTAATACAAGCTTTACATTATCTGATAACTGTGTCGGGAAGCACACTACGTGAGGGGACGGAAATAAGTATGGTTCTATTCCATCTATATCAAGCTTTATATTTCAGATGACTTTCTCAGAAAACTTGATATAAACTTGAATTCCATGTAAAACAGTTCATGTGTGTGATTTGATATCATTTGTCGGCAGGCAAATGTGGTTTAGTGGTTAACTTGTCGGACTACTCCTGCTACTCGATTGCACGGGTTCTAGTCCTGTCTGAATCAGGAACATGAGTGAGGCAGGGGATGTGGATCCTTCAATTGCAGGGATGGTTTTAATTTTACAAGGTTTTCTCTCGCTTTTCTATCATATGGAGAATCCATCGTCATATAAGTGAAATACCCTTGAGTAACACGTTTAACGTTAATCAAACAATCAAAGCTTTGTCGACTTTGAACACCAATGAACCAATCTGTTGTTTGCTTTATATCATATCCTAGAAAAATATCAATAAAATTTCTGGTAAAGCTACACGGATATGTTTTTATACTATGAAACATCACTTTAGAACCCCTATTGACCTTTGGTCTACAGGATAAATTTTCATAGTTCCTGCTAAGATACTTGATGTGGTTAAGAGGATAAAAAGAAAAAAAAATTAGTGGAAAAATAGCATCAGTTTCTGCGATAATTTCAATATGGCGTTAAAAATGGTTGTCCGCTATATGCGGCTCCACCTTGTAGTCCTTTAGAAACTTGTCTCGCATAGTATCCAAAATGCCACCTCTATGGCCATCTAATTTAATAAGTAATAAGCTGAGGATATCCTGCAGAGTTTCTCCTCTCTGACATTTTCTTTGGCATTTTATTACTGTGAAAGCCACAGATAACAAGGCAGAAATGATGGGTATGGAAACCTGTTAAAGTCATTTTGTTGATAGTGCTGTCTTGGTTTTATTTATTTATCACTGTCTGATATTGGTAATATAGTCAAATTATATTCCACAGACTTTTATCCTGTTAACATCTGTTACAAATATTTGCTGGCAATATGATAATAAAAAAAACGCCCCAAACTATCATAAAACTAGTCAAAATAGAGGTATTTGCCATTAATGTGCACGATCGACCATACAATGGTGTTGAAGAACACATTTTCACACAAAGTTGCATAAAACAATAAGCTGACAAAGTATCACAGACATTAAATGTTATGGAAGCTGTTTGTGTCAGACAGATTAAGTGTAATTCTTAAAGCTGTTAGATTCAGTTATTATTTAATATAATAATGGCTTTAAGTGATTTTCTCCCTGTTGTTTTTTGTTCCCTTACACATCACACGTCCCTCACTTCCAAGTGTTGATCTGTGGTGTATAAGGTGTGTCAAATTCTGGGCTCTATGCTCAAAGCCCTTTTGCCCAGTGAAGCCTTTAATGCATAGAGTAAGAATGGAATTTGTATTTATTTTGGGCGCCTGGGCTAAATAAAGCCTATCTCTTTAGACTGGCTGAAAGATCCAATGTTCTTATCCCACTCTAAAAGGAGTTTATGCATGTTTGTGTCCAAGGCCCCCCTTGGCACTGCAGGGAAGAACCCTCTGTGTTATGTAATATGTTTAGTTAATACTCAGTGGGGCATAGTAAATAGCCCCAGCCTGGAGGGGCAGGGTGCCAAAGTAGGTCTGTTTAGGCAGGGCCAGGGGTATTACTGTACAGGCCCAGAAGTTATCTGGTAGATTACAGGCTAGCCAAGCATTACATTAATATATGCCAGTCTTGTCATTACAACATGTCAAACAGTCAAATACAGCTGTAACAACATGCTCTCAGTTCTAATTATCATCAGATATCTCACTAATATTCCCACAATGCTGGTGTTATTAATTGTTAATCTAATTATTCCCTAGCCTTTGTGTCATTAGCTATTATATCTTACACAAAATTTTCTCTACAAGGCGGGGCTGTTTTGAGGGAGCTTTCAGTTGCCCTTGTGCTCTCAGAGCTAAGGAGCAACATAAAGCTGATCTGTTTTGTGACGTCTCTGAATTGTGCCTGTGATTGTACTGTACTTGTCCCGTCTTGTCTTTGTTTGTTGCCAGTGGTATCATTGGAGTGGCATACCATAATATGATTTAAATAAGCTATAGTATGATGTACAAACCCAATCAGAGAATCTTTAAAAGGCAAAAGCATTATGTTATCCATTAAATGCCATAGCCAGTTAAATTGGCATCAATGATTAAAATGTGAATGTTTATTTAAGATTATATTCAAATATTAAAAATTCTGAAGATATGTTATAAATTATTTTGATGAGTGGAAACATCAAAAGAAATTCAGAGAAATAGTCCCGTTTTTATTGTGCATTGCAAATAGTACTCCGGTAAATGTGTCTGGGATGACATTGTTTATTTTCAATAAAACATTCCAGAGGGGCTCTGTGCTACCAAGGTTGTTATCAAGCATTATGTGACAGATCTTCGAATATCCATGTACAGGTATTCTGACCTGCATACACTGTGCATTTACTAGATACATGTGCTTAATAGACTCTGACCTCAAATTCCAGCGGACAAGCACTCCCTAAATATATTACATACATCATGATACATGTCTATCATATTTGTTATATTTATAAAGATAACATGTTCATATATATCATGGCGACTACTTGTACCTACACAGGCCTGTGCTGTAATCTGTTCCGGCATAACCTCAAAGTCGGTCCTCTAAAATTTTGTGAGATAACGTAACATTTGCATTTTCCCCTGGTTTGCTGATAGTTTCAATTCATAAATGTGCCTTATTAATCTCACATTTTCAGTATCATTTGGAATACCAACTTCAGAAAAGCAAATATTTTTCTTAAAAGAAGATTTTAAAAGTTACTTAGATTTATTTCCACCATGCTAAAATAATTTACAAAATGTTACATATTGGTTTATGGGATTAATAAGCCGTTTAAATACATAATTTTATGTGTATATTAACTTGAGATTTTGGCCCTTAGCCAGCTAGTCTCGATAGCTTAGTGTCCACCTTACCACATGTACATGTAGCAATTGCTGTTTATATTTGTTTATGTAAGCTTTATTATATGAAATGTCACCTCAAACTTGACTCTGTCTGACTTTTTGATTTCTCCAGAATGTCAACGGCTTGCTGAAGTAGATAAAGCCTGCTGTTTTATATGTTAACCTAGCCCTATATTACATATACGTGTATTATAAAAAGATACATCACAGAGTTGTAAATTATCCCTGATAATGGTGCCCGTGACACACTTATTAATCTAATAGACACCAGAAAAATACCCTTAAACATGATGTCAAGTGCTTTTATATGTTGAAAACATGATAATTAATGCTGATTTACTGTTCTTATTCATAATTGATACTTCCATGAAATCTGTTGCTTCCATGAAAAACTAGTGCTTCCATGAAAACTGGTGCTTCCATGAAAAACTGGTGCTTCCATGAAAACTGGTGCTTCCATGAAAAACTGGTGCTTCCATGAAATCTGGTGCTCGCACGTAAACTGGGATTTCATGAAAAATTGGTGCTTGTAAAGAACATTGAACTTCCATGAAAACTGTGGCTGTGAGTCTGTGACTACCTGTTCATTGTCAACTGTCAAATTAATCTGTAAATAAATTTGATGATCTGTCCATTAAAATTTGTGATAAAATCTGATCTGTGCCAGTGAGAAGACCATGAACATTCGTGTACAATGGCTGAATGTGCATGTGAATAACTGTATATAATTTACACAGAGAAAAGCTATACATTATATTACAAACCTTGAATAGTTTTAGATCTTATCACAACACTCTGCATGTCATGGGATAAAACTGTACGCATGTGAATATAGGCATGTATTTTTAAACAGAACGGGCAATAGCAGAATCATGATAGAAACCAGATGAATTTCACGAGGATTGAAATCAAGATAGACTGACTACATGTACATCTGCTTCAGTATACATGTACTATGCTGTAAATTGATAACAATTGTAAAACATTCCACTTACTGTCTGACTCACTATTTGTATATACGACATGTACATTGTCAATATAAAACAATTATAAAACATACCACATAAATCTACATTTAAGTTTGTGAGATAAATACTTAAGCATTTGTACCTTTTAACATTTAATGGACAATACATGTAGTGTATTAAAGTCGGAAGAAATATTACAGAGGAATATTTAATTTAATTAAATATAGAATACGTTTTCAAAAGGTTTTAGATAGAATCCCTGCACTGCATCCTGGTTTAAAATATGTCTGATTATTTCTCTACAAATCAAACTAGATTTGGACAGGATACATGGTATTGTTCCCAGTTTTAGATTGTTTGGCCTGTGGGTGTGATTAGTTTCTAGTACAACTGATCATTAAGTTCTATATGATAGGAGATGTTGGACAGATTTCAAATACCAGTTCTACCTCTAGGCTCTAGGCGAAGTTGAAACCGTGGGAGGATCAGAGATAGCACATATAATAACTGATATTTTATTAAATGCCAAAGTTATTTTTGACTTGATCTCTGTGTTGTGTGCTGAGATTTCGGCTCACATGCTTTACAACAATGAAACTTTTGCTCATGTCTTGATCTGACAGTTTCTATTTTAAATCCACTCTAGTTAAATGCTCAATTTAATGTCTGCAACACATAGCAATTAATATTGCTTTGTCGCACTGCATTTACTTGTAGTAGAACAGTGCACCGCATTCGATGCAATGCTAACGTGACACAAATGAGCTTTGTTAAGGTATGATGTTAGGACATATGGCCCTCTGGCTAAGGGAAGTTTGTTTGGAGCGTAAAAATATTGTATTTTGGAATTTGGCTGCGTACTAAAGGGTATTTCACTTTCCACGTTGATGCATATGGTACACTTCTCAGTCTACCTTCATGTTCTTAAATATGGTGGAAAATCAAAAGGAAACCTAGTAAATCTAACCTCATGATAGCTGGAGTCACCTCGTGTGACTTCCTCATAGGGCGATAAAGGGATTCGAACTTGTGAGGGGTACATCAAAATAAATTTGAGTGTGGCATAAAACAAGAATCAATAATTCCACCAGTGGCTAAACATATGCCATTACATTATCTTTTTTTATTCCACAATAAAAAAAAAATAATTGTTTAAAAGGAAAGTGGTCCATTTCACGATAACTCTTTAAAACAAACAAAAAATATATTCATGAGGTATGAAAATGAACGGACAAGGAAGAAAAGTATACTGCGTGATAATATGTCTGACACTGTATTATCAAACTTAATGTAACTATGTAACCTTGAGTAAACTACTGATGGTAATAAGTTATCCTTCCAATTTGCCAGGTCCGCGGCTGTGGCTTAGTAGTTAGTGTGTACGTTTACTAATCCTACTTCAATCTCCATCTGTTGATGATCAGGTATATGAGGGAGTCAGTTGATGGGGCTCAGGCAATGGCGGGGATGGTTTTTACAAGGTTGCTTCTCAGTTTTCCACCATAACTAGGCAAGGAAAAGTGTGAAGTGGACATGAATCAGTCATCATATAAGTGAAATACCCTTCAGTACGACATTAAACCCCAATCAAACAAATCAAATCTACAAAACCTGTATGAAGAGTTCTTTGGTCACTAAACTCTCAGACTATATACATTGTACATGTTGCTGAAATATTTGTGAGCTTCATTTAAATCGACAAGAGTTTGCTGGTACAATAAAGACAAGTATCTATAAGGCCGACCTGGCTACTGTACATCCAGAGGCAGTTAGATATAACCTATTATTAAGGTCCGGATCACAATAGTCTTTTCATGTCGTGTGGGACAGTCACCAACCTACACTAGTCATACAAAAAGCTCTCGTACACTCCCATAAATGAAAAGACATGCTCCTTTCAATAGAGTTATTTTTCTGTGTATGAATATAATTCATCTTGTCATTGAATCTCATTTATCTCATAAATAACCTGCATGTAGCTGTACATTGACTGACTTATAGATAAAGTTTTTGTATGTATATATCTTTAAGAAGCCTGATTTGAACTCTCATGGTAAGTATTAACAAAATTAACAATTGTGTTCTTTGTTACAATTATCATGTAAACAAATGTAGTAAAAAAATATCTACTCTTGAAAGTTGTTATATTTGTGGAATCATAACAGAGGTTTTGGCAAATGTGTAGATTTGTTATTCATAATCTCTATTTTTTGTGTCTTTGAAGACTTTCGGATATTCATGTTTTTCTAAATATGTTGAATGAGTACAAGTACATGTAGAACGTCATAAAATATAAACTTTGCCACAAGTACTTGTAATGCAATTACATGTCGGTCAATACAAGTTTCTTCTGAGATGCCCCTTAGGGATCATAAATTCTTTATGATTTCTCTCCTTGACACTGCTCGGCTATGGCTGTATGATTTTCTAGGGCTTATTGCAATGTAATAATTGAAAGTTTTGAGTGATTTACTTGAATTTCTAATATTTTGTTTTACTTGTATTTTTCCCCAGGTATAGAAAAAGTGTACAGTAAGTAACCAGGTACTCCTCGTGTACATTTAGAAAGCTAATTCTCTTTAATATCACATGTTATGAATTCATGTGTAGCTAATTTTTCTTACAACTAATGTAGTTGTAATAAATTGCACATAACAATAAAAATATAGTGCTTATATTTTTTGTTTTTTCCTTCAGATGCTTGTATTCATTGTAACAAAAATGATATAATATTTGAGCCAATTTTGGATTTTGTTTGTGACCAAATTTGAAACAAAATGCTTGTATACCAAAGAGTAGTAAGTTAATGTAGTATTAATATCTATACTGAGATAGAGCTTCACATTGTTTGACTTAACAGATATGTATGGCAGTTGCATTTGTTTGTCTGAGGGTAACCATGAAGAGCCCTGAAATGGGCATTTAGGTTGATGAATTATTATAAAGACTGTAATGATAGGGGGCTTCATAACTGTTCTGTAGAACACGGCAAAGGAATTTGCTCGAAGGGTTTTGTGATGTTTTGTCTTTGTGGTGTTAACTCAAGCCCTAACTAGCTGCACTTTAAGACTTAATCCTCATTAATCTGTTGCTAATCCCTCCAAACTATGGACTTTACCACATTCTTTTCTTTAGACAGTTGTTCTGGCTGGCTATTTACACCTCACATCTATTGAAGTCTGTGGAATTAACTGAACAGCATTGACCTGTAGAGGAACTCTCTCAAGTCAACGTTAATCTCTCTGTGTTTAAACACTCCTCCAATTCTCTGCTAAACTTTAACAAAGTGCAACACAGAAAAGAAAAATGCCAACTTTGCAATTATGCAGAAATTACTTGCTAGTTTTTATATCAGTAGTTTGCTAATGTAACATATTTAGGGTTGAATGTATCACGTGAATGGCCTTATCTATCATGGCTCTTAATCCACTTTAAACAAGTAAACAAATATATCCTTCAGAATGTATTTTCTTTTGTGTAAAAATTATATTAAGCTCTAAAACAATCATAAGTCTGGCTTCAAGTTTAGTCAGGTCGTGGCTTAGTGGTTAGCGTGTGCGCTTACTAATCTTACTTCGATGTACCATTCACCGGATTGTGTCTGTCTGTCGACCGTCATGTACATGTATGCGAGTCCCACAATGTGGCTCCGGCAAATGCAAGGGTGGTTTCCTCTCGGTTTTCCACTGTAATTAGGCAAGGAACAATGTGAAGTGAAATACCCTTGGGTGACATTTTACCCCCAAACAAACAAACAATCAATCCAATTTAGTCCTATTGCATTCACGTAGAAATGAAGGAACTCAATTTTCCAACCGAGAAAAACCCTTCACCATTTCGCATTTTAGGATTGTGTTACAGTACTGTCCGAGCACTTCATCATCATACATACATGTAAGTGAAACACCCTTGAGCGTATTGTTATATACATCAATTAATCATAATAAGATATTAAGTTTTTTGATAGTGAAGTTTAAGGCAGTTACCCTCCATCAAGCGCCTGAGAACCCGTCATATGAACGCAATAACGTACATCGTAAAATAGTGAGCAATCTAATCAAGTAAATGCTAATCAAGGAAAATGATGCTGAGAGTTTAACAATTTTTAAAACATGTCTCAATTTAAGCCACATTTTCGTTACATGTGTACTTAAAAAGACAGCCGTGCATGAAACTACAATCTTGAGGTGTTCACACTACATTTGCTTTTAAATCATTTTAACTGTAGGCTATTAAAGATGTCAATTATATAACACCTGTGGCTTTGTAACACCTGTTTGTTTATGTTTAGGTTGTGAGGTTTGACTCTCGCTTTTTTATCACCAACTTTACCTGGGCTTAATAAAACTCAGATAGTGGGAACTGTCTGTTGTACAGTTTGAAGCTGACACTCTTTAGCTGCTATTTGATGCACCTCACACCTCCATGTCACCTATACACAAATATGCCAGGTATCTTATTTGTAGAAAATAGAACAGTTCTTGGTTGTAGCCAAACATTGAAGTTGACTTTTAGCCCGGAGGACAAGCCCAATGGTTTCACCCTTGACTGCTATCTCCCATAGATTGCTTTTCATGCCCTGGGCCTTGTTTTTCCCTGGACACTTCAACTTTTCATGTATGTTTGTGATCCCAGTCAGTGATGCTCTCATAATTAGACTTCCATTTTGAAGGTAGCTTCAGCAAGCAGAGTTCCGTGCTGATCGGCATGTCTTCGTGGTAGTGGCTCTGTGTAAGTGGTGGAATGTCGTGATTTGGTTCTGCTGGAAAAAACGTGGTGGACTGGCTACTGAGACCCCTGGACAGACTGGCAGGGTGACACAGGTCCCAGTGTCCAGGAAGATCATACAGTCCACAAGGACTGACCCTGGTAGCCTGTCTGTCACCACAGATACACAGGGCTGGACAGCTTGTGAAAATACATTCAACTGTTTCAATTTAGTTTCTGATATCTTTCTCCCTTGACAGTTCACTTTATTGGCTGTATCAGCAATCACAGAAAGTGGCTTGAGATTTTGCACTTTGGGCTTACTGGAGCTGATCTAGCTGGCTCTACACACCCATGTCTTGGAGACTGTGTAAATAGGCATCAAAGAGCAAAGAGGTCAAACTCTAGGGCTAGGATTACCTGTAATTAGGGACTGTGGAGACAGAGCTCTTTACTCAACTAAATTTGTTCTAGTTTCAAACTGCCAGCCCCAATCAACCCAAGTCAAGTAACCAGTCCTTCCAAGCAGCCTGAAGCCACATGTTAAAACAGGACAGATTAAAACTCATTATCATAGCCGGCTAGTTTCCTGAAGGGATTTCAATTCTCATTCACTTGTTTGTTCCCAGAATTTGGAATATTTGAGGTGAGTTCCTTTGAAGCTGGGCAACTAGCTCCACATGTGTGACCTGCATACTGACCAGGCTGAAAAGAGTACTGGCCACATATATACATGTACATTATATATAATAACATTAAAAATATACAGGTTTAATCATTCTACAATATGGTGAGTTTTGGTCTGTTTGTCAACGATCTCTGGTTCCAACCCCAGAGGAGGCATGTCATTTTTTATATTTCTCTAATTTTTTTTTGTATTTATATATATGTATAATCTATACCTACCAATGCTAGAAATGCATCATGTGCAAAAATATTTGTTTTCCTTGGATTGACTTTGTAATAACAGAAATGGTCCAGAACGAAGTAACATCAACAATGAAGGGTTCGTCTGGCATGCTGCGTCAAGTAAATTGAGGCGGCACACCAGGCAAACGCTCTATTGTCGTATATAACTTCGTTCTGATATTTATTCATTCGAATTTCCATTGTTTGAACTTTCTTACAAACTTCGCTTTGTTTTGCGAACTCTAGTTTAGCTTGTCGGGCTACTGACCATCTTTGTATGGCTCCTAGGTACTAGTCCCCCAGTCGGTCTCCGGTATATGAGGGACTCACACAAGGGGGTTTTGCCAATCATGTGGGTGTTTTTTTTCAGGTTTCCTACATGTACCTCTTTTACACTGCATTTAAGTAAGATGGACAATGCATCTTGAATTCTTCATATTAGCAAAATATTTGTGAATATGACGTTAAACTCTAAACAAATAAACAAACAAAATATAACCGCATACATGCACATGCAGTTTCACGAACAACCTGTAGAAATATATAGTTTTGTAGATCTATGCTAAATCAACAAAGTTTGTTTTACTAAGCAGTAGAGGAGCATTACTTTTCTAACGGCTATAAACACACCACATTTTGTGGTTGTGTGGCCATACTATTGGAGTTGAAGTGAAATACCCCAAATAATCTATCCTCAATCTGTAGGTTCCTGTGCATTTACCTTCAATAAACATGTTCTCTGTTAGGTGTGGGGGTGAAATTGAGTAACCCTTATGTACACTCCTACAGCTTTTGAAGATTTCCTGTGACTCTATGTTTCTTGTTCCAATATATATGTGTGATGTATTTATAAGTATGTAACTCTGTTTGACGCAATCTATAGTGATTATGGTAATGCAAAACAAACTCAGACTGAATCTGAGACTGGCCTTGCTTTAGCTACTAGGGAAATCTTACATAAATTGACACAGTTACAATTTGATTAACCAATGTTAATGCCAACACCATGCTTCTGTATTGACATGACTTCAAAATGTCCTTCATAGCAGAGTGCAGCTTTTATCAATAAGCAAAAAGTAGGGGTTGCAGAGTGAAGCTCAACCAGTTAGCTAATGTGTACTGTAGATAAACAAAGAAACTCTAAATACCCAGTAGTTAAGACTCATTAGGTAAATTCAAAAGTGGACAATTGGTGCAATGAAAACTGGCTTTGTGCTTTCATACTCAACATCCATTCTGTCGAGTGGAGAGGACTTGAGAATGTCCTTGTTTTAGAGGCTATCATCTCTTTGCATTGAGCATCATTCCGCACACATCAGATATTTTGTTTTTCCTCATCCTCTTTTCATCCTAATGTTTTTGTTAATCTTGGATCTGTCGTGGGAAACTCTTTAAGCTTCATTCAATCCAAGCTGATTATCTGACTGATAACTATGTATGCATGCTCCGTCTTCTACAATGCCAGGTAAGTTATCTATATTAAGTTATTTATTAATCATGAATCAATGTTGTAGAATCATTGTATTATATTAGTACCTTTGGATATATGGATAGCCCACATTATTGTCAGGTAAACAGTATTAGCCGATAATAACAGTTACATTTCTAATTTCTTGAAAATTAGTAAAATTTCATGTATCCTCTTTATTGTTTAATATTCTTTTATTATTAAGGCGTTAATATTTTTACCTTGAAAATAAAGAATTTTCTGCAAGGTTGTTTTAAATAAGGATTTATGCTCTCAGCAAGTGAAAGTTCTATCCACCCTCTGTAACAGTATAGTTATTTTGTGTAAGGTCATCAGATACCAGAAGAACTTAAATACAAGTCTGATTCTATAACATCTGTCAATGATTGCAGACAAACTGGAGCCAGTAATAATACTTCAGATAAGCTAAGTACCATAAAGCCAGAGAACTTTGGAATATAAAGAGAGCACCATCACACCAATAAAAAGGCAACATGATGTATAGTAATAGTAACAAAACATTAAGTTTCCAGCCAAAAGGTAGATACCCGTCTACTGCAATTTCTTATAAATCATTCTTGGATTGGGAAAAACACTTTTAAGACCATCAGTATTTGAATCCTGCAGATAAATATTTTTTTATAAAATATGTTTTTTTTTAACGTTTTTTGTCATTGAAATTTAGAACACGGAGGAATGTTCATGAAACAAAATCAGTGTAACTTGTTTTGCAGACTGAACTTAATTACTTTACTGCTCATAATATCATTTGAAGTTAAGATGTTCTGAAAATAGTATATTGTTTTATTCTAAAAATTATTTTTTAAAAATCAATCATCTTTAATTGAATTAAAACACATATTTCTGAGGTACTCCACCGGAAAGAAATCTCTTAGTTAGCCTCTTTTTATACATATGAGACGCTGACAATCATTGTAGATTTACATATTTGCTGTTGATTGGCTTGCGTAGACATGTATGGCCCAGTGTTTAGGGTAATATGGTATGGTTTACAAGTCCCCTGCTGCGACCTAATAACAGAGGAACTTGTCAGCTCTTGTCTACCCTATTATACACACTGTGATTTCTAATCCCCTATGTTTACCCTACATTGTAAAATATGTCACAGGAGTATGGCCCAGTGGATGTCTATATTACACAGAACATGGTTTATAACAAACACTATCCTTCTATTGCTTCAATAACTCTTTTATAACACACACCACAGATAACCAAGACTAATTTACACATTACTAATTGGTGTAATAACAAGGCCTGAGTGATAAGCTTTAAGATAGACATATACCATCTGGTTTATACCATCACAACCATGGTATAATTGACATTGACTATAATCATAATGCTGACAGTAGGCCTACTGTTATCGCCTCTTCAATAATAAAACCACCATATTTGTTACCACTCCATATGACCGAATAAAGATTCCATAATTGTTCTCTACATCGTCATGATAATGTTTTTCATCCACGATCCTGATGCTTGTATTCAATTTTCATATTCATACCTTTGGCTGATTTTCCTGAGGGCAGAGTGTTTCAAGTCTGGCCATACTGCCTTACTTTAGCAATGCAGGAATATTAATTTTACAACTGAGCAATTTACTTGGTGCTTTTTGACTTCGCTTAGAACGGCTACACTCTTGGAGTACATTCTTGTCTGAGATATTAGTCAAATACCCTTGAACAGGGCATTAAACACCAATCATTCAATCAACCTGTGTTTGACACAAATAATGACATCAATTCTTTTGTCCTGTCTTAACAATTATAAATTACCTGCTTTATTTGATTCCACATCATTTCAGTCATGTCATAGGTATTGCCTCTTTATTTGTTGTCCTTATTATTTTTAAAAGGAAATGTTTTTTTCTTTGCTTTTGGGCTCGTGTAATTATTTGTGCTTCCGGTGATTGGTTGTTTTGTCTGGGTAAATGTCTTTAAAATCATGTAATTAAATTAGATAAATCTATTGTTTTTCTGTACAATGTCCATGGATTAGTCTGTTAGACTTGGCACTGCTCTTACTGACTTGTTTATCATTGGTGAAGTTGAATGCCAAAGGTTATTGTTTTCCTGGAAGCTTTGCGTGTAAGTCCAGACCTCATTTTCTATCTGGACATTAATCCTGACAGCAGATCAAGGTGGATTACACTTGTTTTTTAACATCCTTTTTGATTTCTCTTGGCCTTAGAACTATATGTAATAGCATTGACAGACACGCATGACTTTATCTGGCCTTGATTTTTTGAATGTTTTCATACATGTGTCATTTCTGTTGAAGATTGTGCTTAATTCTTTCAATCACAATAACAAATCAGGGTTTACAACCTGTTGCCAAACTCAATATTTTCTGATTCAGGCATATGCCAGATTAGGCCAGTTTGAGATGATTTCCAAAAGTCAACAAGTTATGGGAAAATGAACAAAAAACATTTATAAATGCATCCCCCTACACCCTATCAGTATTTTGCTAGCTAAAATATTTCTTTTAAGGTGGTGGGATGTTCTTACCAAGTAAACATCTGCATTTGTTAAAAATGATTAAAAGTCATTTAAAAAAAGGTGTAAAAAGCCTAAATTGGCAAGGAATTATGTTGTATATAATACTTAGTTTCATATAAAGTTGTATAAATGTATCAACAGTTTACCATCAGCATGATACTTCAATGATTAAATAAATAATTTTTAATGGAATTTTGAATTAACTTTTTTTGTAATTGTGCCAGCACCACAGGGAATATTTCTTATTTATCATACATGTAGCATCACAGCTGTGGTGTGTTAATATCTAAATGGATCCATTCATCAAATGGATTTGCTTTTTCATTCCTCCTCTCTTTTATTGACTTCTTTGTGCAAAGAGCTAGGAGTTAGTTTGTTTTTTATCTCTGACCTTGATGTCTGAAGCTAAAGCCTATTGAGCATGAGCTGGTCGTTGTCAGGTTTGGTGTCCTGCAGTCTGCCAGGCTATGTTCATTTTCGCACATAATATCCTTTTTCCTCGATGTAATTAAAAACTAAAAAAACTTCAATTCAGAGATGACTTTTTTTTTTATTTCGACATTTTTAAATCAAAAATGAGCTGTGGACATTGGCTGAAACAATTTTCAGGGTAAAAACTAAATAAATAGAAATTTTGTTAAAAGAAAAGTTTTTTTCTAGTTTAAACCTACTTAAGTAATTTTCCCTGTTTTATTAACTTTTTCCTGCTCTTTGCTTACTCTTAAGAGCCAACAGTACAGCTTTCTAAATCTAAATTGTTTTTAAATGCTTCTTGTTGCTATGCTTCCAGGATTGTAGATTCCTTAAGTTAAATGGTGCATGACTGGGAAAGTTTTAAGTTAATGGCGATGTAGTGTGTCAGCGAGTCTATTGAATTAAGCTGGATTACCTGCCCTTGATGACAGGTCTGAGCTGTTTGTTGATAAGGCTGATTTCTTTTCTCTTTTATTATTTTTGGTATTATTGGTTTGTTTTGATGCTGTTCATTGGATTAGTGCTGAAGCCCAATGCTTTTAGTCCATCATGTCAGTTCTGTGTTTTACGAGCTCGGTGTAACTAAAAACATCTGGCATTGGAGGAATTTTTCACTTGGCTATGGTATTTCATTGTGGGTTAGCTGGCTGGCAGGGTGGTCAACTGTCTGTTTTCATTACTCAATAGCCAGCCAAACATCTGGAATGACAGAGTTTTTGTTTATGTTCAACTTCTGTGCTAAGACCGTCTACCATTTATAAATAAAAGTTTTGTAACATGAACGTCCAGACAATTTCAATCCAACTTGGTAGACAAACATGTAGACTAACTGGCGTTTAAGTGTTAGGATATACATGTATCATTGACTTCAATCAGTCCTGGCAGCAGTTGGGAGGGAGCTTCATGTTGCCCTCCTGCTCTCAGAGCTAAGGAGCAACAAGAAATTGATCTGTGTGTGATGTCTTTATTTTTCCTCCTGCCTTTGTTGTCAGTTATATCAAGGGTGGTTTCCTTCTCCCATTGGGCTGGTATGCGATCTTATGAGTGAAATAACCTTAACTACATGTACGGCGTTAAACCCCAATTAAACAAACAAATCAATCAGTCATAAGAATACATATTGTCCATATTCTGAATCTTGTATTTTGCTCTTTGGCTAAAGGCAGTTTGTATGAAGAGTGGCAATGCTGTCTTTACTTAGCACTGGAGGAAAATTAACTTTCCAACACTATGGAAATGCTTCACTTCTTGGTTGTGCTAGTGTCAATTAATGTTGGAATACACCGTTGTCATATAAGCAAAATACCCTTAAGCATGGCGTAAAACACCAATCAATCAATCCATCAATGTATTTATTTTGCCCTCTGGCTAAGGGTAGTTTGTATGAAGAGTAGCAATGCAGACTTTACTTAGCACTGGTGGAAAATTAACTTTCCAACACTATGGAAATGCTTCACTTCTTGGTTATCAATTATTAATGGAATACATCGCTGTCATATACAATGATATATACCCTGAAAAAACAATCAATCAATCAATGTATTTATTTCATTGATTGGCAACATCAGAACAAAATATGCTCAGAGTTCATACCTCTGTTGTAATTGTTTCTCATATTTTAAAAATTTACATAGAACATTATATCCGAGATGTGGGATCCAGAATGCATAAATTGTATGATCCAATCTGGGTCAATAGTGCTATGCACTCATAATTAAAAAAACTACTTATATAAGCTTAAATATTAATTGCAAGTTCATTGTTTCATGACTGTACACTATACTACAATACATGGCATCAGTCAAGAAGCTGCTTTGTTTTGCCCTATACACAGTATTGAAAGTATGAATGCACTAATGTCTTGTAGAAAATTAGCATATTACCCACAAATACTTGTATACTCTATACTATGTATTCAATCAGATCACAACTTCCAGATGTGGGAGTGACTTAGTTTTTCTCTTGGTTTAAAAAAGCCCCATTTAACACAGTATCAATGTGATAAATGAGATGCTGTTGAATTAGAGACAGCTGAGAACCTAATGAATGCTGATGTGTGTGTTTTAGGTTAAAGGTCTTTGATAAGGGCTCCACATCAAAAGCTCCAGGGTGACCCATATCTCAATTCCGTACCAATTCTATGTATCTTGGTACTGTTCTGTTGTGACTGGCTGCTTTTGAGAAGCTGAGGGTGTTGATTGACATGTTCGGGTCACTATAATACACTGGATAAGATGGTGAAATAGGCAACCAGCCAGGTTATTGACCCTCTAGAACACTATCAGAACCCTTCAATAATCACAGGGATGATTGCATTCCTTAGACATTGGATTCTGGAATAGATAGCTTCGCTTTATGGTACAGTTGAGATTGATTGATAAACTTTCTGTACTTTGAAAGATTCAAACAAATTCACCCGAAGAATGTACAGTAGACGACTAATATGCTACAACTTTTGCTAACTTTGGTAAAAAAAAACATTGATTTTTTTTAGCCTTAATTACCAAACATCTGATCTGAAAGTAGAAGATTCTATAAATGAAAAAGATTGTCTCGTGGATGACAACTTGTTCTTTAATTTGGGCAAACTGTTAAATCATTGTATATGCAATTCCAGGGATAATATCAGTATTATAGTATATCACATGTGGACTTTTTGTAGTTTTATTATGGAACAGTACTTCTTAAATTTGTTATTGAGATATATTGGAGAGATGGGTTTCCAATGGATAACAACTCCTTAGATTTACATGTATTAACTAATTTTGTAGGCTGAGTGGATGAAATTTGGCTACTGTAGATTGTAGAAGCTGACATTTTCAGACTATTAGTACTGACTTAGGAGACTAGTGATGACCTCTGGAACATTCATTGATAACCCCAATATAACTCACTGGTTCACTCCACTAGCCTACTTACATAGATCTGGGTTAAGCATACACTACAGACAACATTACATCCATTGATCACTCCACCAATTAAGCTGCCAAATCCAAATTAAATTATCTTGTTAGAATCCAGTAAGGACAGCCTTGACTTTTAGGCCACTCACTGAAGGCTCATTGTATTCCTGAATTCAATTCCTCTAACCTGTGCCATCATGATTTCTAAGGATGAACAATTTATACAATTCTTTTAAAAATTTATAAGTTTTTGTTTTTTAGTTAAGCTTATTGCAACTTTTTCTATTTTCTCCTGAAATGTATGGAAAAAAAAAAAACAGTTTACATAAATAGTCCACAAATTGTGTAACCAGCACACAAACAAATTTGGCTACAAAATATAAGTCACACTTATTGTTTGTTTATTGACATTTCTGTAAAGCAAAAGCTTTTCCTAATCATACTGTCACTTATGTTAATGTAAATCGATTATTTATTAAGGTATAAAGATGTATAGATGTTGTATCAGGTCTGTTGACCTTTTTTCTCCATCGAATGACTAATGAGTATTACAAACATTATTGTAGAGGTTGGTTGTGATTATCTCCCTTGTATTGTAATATCAAGGACAATTACACATTCCAATTAGATTACAACTGACGTTTTCACAGTGCAGCTGTAATCGGCTCTGTTGCTCATTCTTTATCCTTGAATTTGCTTTAATTTAAAACAGTCACTAATTTAACTATTTTGGGTCCTATTTCTATTTTTAGACCACTACATGCAGTCTTTATTTAACCAGAATTCCTGATCATAAAGCTCATTAAGGTGCTTAGCAGTAAATGTCCTTGGATATAAATACTTGAATATTTATAAAAGGTATAAATACTTATATGTTCTTCTTGACACAGATTTTTGACTGACAGAGCCCCTTTATTTGAAACAGTCGACTGTTTTGAAAGGTCTTGTTTATTTAGACTTTTGTGGCGGTCCAATTTCCGACAGTCTGCTTTTTCAATTAACACGGATCATATCTCCTGTTTTTTAGTTTGTCATTTCAGATTTGAGTGTCGCTCTTACAGCTGCTATGTTTCCATGGTTACTCGGTTCTTTCACAGCTGGTAATCATAAGTAAATCTTTAACTTGGTCTCAAAAAACATTCTCGTGATTTTTTTATAGCATCAGCACAATTTGGTAAATCTGAAATGTTGCATATATTTTGAAGCTTTTTTTGTCCACTGCAAAATATTGTCATGTTTATATCTAAAATAATCATAACTGCAAAAAAAGTTAATCGAAAGTTTGGTTGCATGTACCTGATTTCATCCTTTGCAGTGATACATATTACAAGTTGATACATGATAATGATTGTTTAAACTCAAAGCCAATACTGTGTCGTGACTTGCCCCTTGCACCCTTACCTCTGATGCCTCCCTCTACCCCCCCTCCCCCCAAAAGTATTGCAGACCTATCGCCTAAGACACCCTGGCTTGTCTCTTTAATCCTGATGGGGAATAGCTGATGTCTGACTCAGCAAGTGGCCCTCCTCCTTCCCCAGATAAACTAACCATAAAGTCCCCTAGTCCCTGATAGCCCTGTAACTCTCTTACTTTACCCGTATGTCTGATACTGCTGGAATGGCATTCACCAACCACAAAAACCATGAATGAAAAGTAAGCCCCTCAGTAAAGCACAGATGTCAGTAAAGTTGGGAGTACTTCTACATGCATATATATGTGTACACTAATCTAGTACCAGTTGTGACTACAGAACAAATTCTGCAATTCGCTATTCTTACAAAGACTTTGGATTTTCAAATGTGAGTAAATCACCATATACCATTTTTAGAGAGAAAAACATCTTCCATTGATTCAAGTCAACCCCTAGTCTTAATGTGTCTTCACTTGGCTTTAAAATCTAAGATCATTTTACATACAAACAAATTTTATTTTGGAAAATGGGCAAAATGACCAACGAAAACTTTGTTTGGAAACTGTGTTGTGAAAATTCCTAGGTTTACATGTACCAATTGTTGAATGTTGGCTAATTCTACATAACCTAGATAAGTGTGTCACCAGACATACATGGTGTAAACTTTTATCCTGTACATGTATGATGTGTGGCATTTACATTTACAGAAATGTTCCTTTGGGTGGCGCAACATTAAAAATAAACAGTAATCTTTAATAATTTCCACTGATAAGTTTAACATAATACAATAGTAGTGTATCTTCTATTATCGTACTAATCTTTTATGAGATTAACAGGTCTTTGAGTTTCAATAGTATTCTACGTGAGTCCCAAACACCAAGTTCAGTACTGGAAACGACTATACATATCATACATGCAGTGTTATGATGAGTTGGAAAATTATTATGTTTGATATTAAAGTTGAATAAATCACTGCTTGATCCTTTGATAATGGATTAATGGTCTTGTTGTAATGAATTGGTTAGTAATTAAGTGACTAAACATTTTATTGAGTGCTGAACTTGTTAGAAATCGTTTATTCCTGCTTACCAAAGGTAGTTTTAGTCTGTGTTTATATGTACCTACTACAACCCGATTTTATTCAACGTTTTGCTACAGTTTGCTTATTCATGAATAACACAACCATTTCAGTTAGAATCCGGGACATCAAAATGTATGTAAGAATTAGCCATGTTCCTATTATTTTAATAATTCTTGCCTAACAAAATGTCAAAAACATTACAATTTCATTTACATCCTTCTAATAATCTTTGTAAATTAAAAAAGGTACAAATTAAATAATTTAGATTATTTTTGTGGAGTAGTTTGCGTTTATTACCTATATAGTATACACTATCAGTACAAAACATATTTCAGTAATCTAGCCAATGATTCATCGTCAGAACCGCAGGAATAAAAAACGTTCGAACATCAAAGGATCTTATGTCTAGATAATGAGGTACTTTTTTTTTCTTACAAAATGTCCTGCTGATGGCTATGAATAATAATTGACAGGAATGCCTAGCTACATAGACGTGTAAGTAATTCATTATTTTCATTGACCGGAATACCAGTGTGTTAGACGTCTATGAGTTTTTAAGCGAACTACCGTCGAAGCAGAGTAGAATTCTATTAGATCAATAATTCTGTGAATGGAGAACGAGCAGACTGAGTGTGACTTGGTCCCTGGAACTGGTAACTCTTGGAAAAGCCATACGACTACATGGACACAAATTATGTAGGCTGATACTGGGTACTGCTTTAGTCTGTGACCAAAATCCCAAAGGACACTACCTTAGATTGATGAAACTATCCATTATCAGGTCAGAGACAGGCAGTCAGTTCAAGGAAATACCTTTCTAAAGTTTGATACATGTAATTACACAGGGCTACATTGGTCTACATGAAGAAAGGGATCCTCGTACATACTGTAAGTCTAATGTTTATCATGATAACCTATGTTAAGAATGAGCATTTATTGTTTTGGGGTTTTATATGCCAAAGACAGCAAATCTGTATTGCTTATTGGGGACAACATTTAGTTTTCCAAGCGGGCTGTTAGAAAATTAGCTTCCTGGAGCTAAGGGGCAATAGATCGCTGATCTGTTTTGTGATATCTTTATAGTTTATAATACGTCTTCTGATTGTTTGGTCTCCTCCTTTGTTTGGTGCCATGGGGGTTTCCTTCAGTGTTGGGCACATCATCATATAAGTGAACTACAGCATTAAACCCTGATCTAATCAACAAACAATATTTTTACCAACCCTACTGATAAAGAATTTATTGGAGTTTAAAATCAGTAACCATATCACAGTCTATTTCTTTTTAATTGACAGCTGTGCCATTAAATCCTTTTTGGTCACAGCTTGCTAATTTTCCCTGCACTAGTAATTATTTGATGTAATTAAAAAGGATAATAGGAGATGATGAGAGTTAATATTTTGACGCATTATTTCTCCATCATTTATTACCTCCATCGGCTAGTTTTGTTCGGATTAAGAAAGTCCGTATGCATAACATGTACCTGCAGTTTCCCATTACGCTATCAATCAATAGACATTAGGTATGATCGATGTTCTCTATTTGTTCATGGCTGTAGTACTAATAACCTGTCAATTAACATTCAATACCAGTTAAGGAGCGAAAAGGTCATTGCTTAGAAAGGGAAACTTAAGTTTGTTGAGAAATCTTTTTACGATCTTCTTTTAAGGTATAATATGGTTCATCTAAATCATGGTCATTTAGATTAAAAGTGAAACCATTTTATGATGTCTACAATTTTGGAAAATTTTGTTTATTGAGGGATGGAAATCAGAACTTTTTTGTTTCCAAAGTTGGAGGAGGAAATAAAAATAAAACTGGTACTCTATCAAATACAGCCGTTTATTTCAACAAAAAAGGTAAACACCGTAAACTTATTATTTATCTAAAGACAGTTTTAGAATACATGTTTTTTTAGCACTGGGATGACTGTTTCAGAATTAAAACACACAAAAATTCACGATCCGAACATCAAATGTCAAATAAAACAGACGATTTTTTACTTTTATTTTTATTGCATTTTCTCCATTTTTGAAGTCGGAGGGCCAGTGAACCACAAAATAAAATTAGTGACGCCTTATGGAAAATAAATTGTGTTCTGTGGTCATATAAACAGAGGACTCAGGTCAACTTGACCTGTGTTCAACACAATAACAGAGTACTGTGTTGTCACTTAACACTAACTCTCCATCAGAACAAGCTGATCTGATATTTATGTTTACAGCAAGGACTAGTCCACCCGTCCTTCGAACACCCTGAGTTGAACAATTGCCTCATTTGGACACCCGGTTTTAAGAAACTCTAGCATACAGGAGATAGGGAAACTGTAAAAACAATTTAAATTGGACACCCAGTTAAGCAAAATGGCCATTTTGGACACCATACTTTTGATTTCTGGCTAAACCCCTGGTTTACAGATACCCTGTTATGGGTATTAAAAATTTAATTTTGCTCAATCCTCTCTTAACGCACCAAATATATTTGAAATCTTGCCAAAGTCCACTATGCCAAAATTCTGAACCTCAAGTGTAATATTTTCGTAATTTTGATACTGTAATAAATTAAAAGTGGAAAAGTTTTAATAATCTGCTTTATTTACAATTAGACGAGAAAAAAAATGACAGGGCAAGCAAAAAATTTTCAGATCAACCGGTTTCATATTAAGCCTGCAAGGTAAAAAATAACCCACAGACAAAAATCTGTATGTTTATATATTTGAATAAGTATGACAAATGTTCAGAGACTCTGAAAACTGTGTCAACACACCTACAGGTGTTATGAGCAAGTATCTGCTCTTCTCACATAAGAAAAGTGGTTTTCAATAGCACAGATTTTGATCCCACTTCAAACTCAGAAAATAACTTACTTGGTCAATACTCAAATCTGTGTGTAGGCGAGTTAGGTGCACGATTGGCTTTTGACGCAGCTTACTGCATTACTTGTCTGACATTGTCAGCCAGTCAACCAACGTGTTATCTTTAATGTCACGTGATGTTTTGCCTAGAATAAATGATAATATAGCCAATAGCGCACCTTAATGGTGTATGCTCATTATATGGGAACTGCATGAAGCCTTTAACTGCAAATATTTATATATGTATCTGAATCAGCGATGTTAATGATAGGAGAGAGCAGTCAGACCACCGCACAAATCATGAAGCATGTGTGCGACAGTGCCCAGTCAATAATAGTTTTGATATTCAAGATATACTGCTGTTTGAAACTCGCCCCCTAGGCTACATGTACTTGGTTGCGGCAAAAGAAATATTGGACATAAAAAATCTGACATAAACTGATAAAAAATTAGATTAATTTCTACAGGTATGCTAAATTAATAAAATAACTGATCAAATTCACAGGTGGATTTCAAAATAACTGAACAGAAAGTTTTCCCTTATTTTAAACCTCGGACATGTACATGTATACTTTATATCCCCTTGCATTTTAAAATGTTAACCATCCTGCCATATCATCCACATGTATGTTCTTTTGAAATTGTCTGTACAGTACATTCAACTGTTTTTATTACACAGGCCTGTGCTGTTGGGGAGAACGGTCAGAACGGGGTTTCCACCTGGTTATGCAAACTTAAGTTAGGAGGACCTATTTATAGGTTTCCCAAATTGTTTGCGGTCTTCGTCTACATTTGACAAATTTTATCATCCGATAATCAATGAAGTTTGTGTTTTAAAGCAATTTTGCTTTATTTTTCATCAAGGCACATTTATGTATTTAAAAAATTAGCAAACCACGGGAAACTGCAAATGTTAGGTTATCTCACAAAATTTGAGAGGACCTATTTTGAGGTTATGCTAGAAAAGATTACAGCACAGGTCTGTTACATGTAACCATTTTGTTATGAGGGCCTTTGGGGAGACCAGTTTATTCTAAGCCGACACAGATAATTTGTGTTTACATGCATTTACCCTCAGAAAATAAATACTAGTATATATATCAGTTTAAAATCATAACCAGCATTAGATGCAGAGTTATGTATCTCTTATAGTCTATCATACAATGTAGCCTTGTTTAGAGATACAGAGTTAGAGTGCACATATTTCAAGTTTTTGTAAATGATCCATTATTATAGGTTCAATTAGTACTGTCAAAAAATATTTGATATACTGAACTTTCTGACACATTAATATGCCTTGTTAGCAGGGGCTATGTATGGTAGTATGGTGTCCAAACTGGTCATTTTGCTTCATTTTTTAGGTAACTGGGTTTCCAATTTTAACAGTTTCCCTATAACCTGCATGTCAAAGTTTCTCAAAACAGGGTGTCCAAATTGAGGCAATTGTTCACTTTACGGTGTCAATTTGGACGGGTGGATGGGTGTCTGCCTAAGCCCTTGCCACTAAGCCAGGCTGTGGACCCTATCCACCACTGAGGTAGTGGGCTGACTGGATATGCCTTGGCAGAAGGTACATGTCCGCCTAAAATTTAAATAAGGAGACAGATGTACTCACCTGTATGAATAATTTTGTATGCAACAACAACAACATCAAAAAGTCTCTACTCAAAGACACAGTTTAGTTGATCACCAACTGAGAGAGCCCTGGATCACTTGCCTCTATCGCACACATGGAGAGACCTGGGGAAAATTAAGATTATCTAAAGGGTCTGACGTGTACATCAATGCATTTGGAGTGGTGTTTTTTGCCCTGCTTCAATAATGACATAATAGACAAACATGTATTATCACTCACAGAACAGCAGATTTATTCCTACAGCAATTGCCACACATTGCCTCCCCTCATTGCCCCTAACAAAAATAAAATGTATAATGTTTTTCCCATGTTTGAAAAATGATCTTCCTCCAGTGCCATGGTCTTTAAGTGGTTAAATGACAGGCAGGCCTTGCGTTTCGACGGGTATCCTGGTATCCGATACCCGCTGGGACACCCGCAAATTATAACGGGTATCTTATTGGATACCCGTAAGA
>JAQQZZ010093233.1:0-17422 GCA_030265115.1 Mopalia vespertina
GTTTTAAAAAGCTAAACATAGCTTTTCGCTTTTTCTTTTGTCGAATACCTCTGACATTTAAAGTACATATTTTAAAAGCACCCATGTTGGAATTATTTGGAGATATTAGAAGATGGTGATGATATAATGAAGAACACATTTGTATCGATAACAACTTCACTATTTAAGTCACGATCACTTCTCGATGTTAATCAGAAGCTTTGTGTATTACGACTCGAGGCAAGATGAAACAAAGAACAATGGCTATTTACCCATGTCTCATATCCCAGATTAATCAATAACACCACGAATATTCCACAATTCTGTGAATCACCGCTTCATTTGTTTATAAATGGAATCTAAATTTGTTAATGTTAAAGGACTTGATAACTGTGTGAGAACTAAATCGAAACTTCGTCCTGAATAAATAGAGAAGTTGTTATCCATACAAATGTGTTCTTTATTTATTCTCATTCCGTCTTCACTGTAAACAAAATATATAGACGATGTGGGCATTAAATCAAATTAATAGGATGCAATTTAAATGAGTTACTACAAGCGAATTGTGTTAAGTGGTCCCTACTAATTAACTGGTAGAGTTGATTATTTTAGGACATGCTTGAGAACGATCTGAGAAATACACATCCTGTCAGGATTAGCAATAATGTTTATAGAAATGTCGATCTTCAGTATCGCCAGGTGCTTAACCTTGAATTTAAATAAAAAAGAATAGGCTTTGATTTTAAGGTGGCTTGCACAAACAACTCAGCCTGTCGTGCGCGTCTAGCCATCAAAGAATTAATTAAATGCAATAAAAAGTCCAACAACATCGAGCTGACTGCGATAACAACTGTATTTTTTAATAGATCAGAAAAAAAATATTCACACGATTTGCACATTGAAATTAGGACCCTCAACCGTGTTTCAGTGGTTAGGGTGTCGGCTTAAAGAACCCACTTTGTTGTACCTTTCTTGCGTTTGAGTCCGCCTATCGACCTCCGGCTTGTAAGTGAGCTACACTGTGTGCCTCCGGCAACTGCATGTGGTTTTGCGAGGTTTTCTCCCGGCTTTCCATCGTATTTAAGTAAGGCACAGTGCGAAGCAGACAATCCGTCGTCATATATGTGAAATTCCCCTGAGTGCGAGATGGCGTAAATCATCCTTATTGATGGCAAACGCCAATTGTCCAAAAACCAAGACCTGAGTTAAACAACGTTAAATCCCAGTCGTACAAATAAACAAACAGGCAACCATATTTAAATTATTATTAAGATAGTTGCCTCGTTCTCCTATCCAAAAATAACACTACCGTATTTGTCGTTGTAATAAGAACATTGGGCAATTACATCTTAGTTAATAACGGGGTGTGATTATTTCAGTAAATAATTGACAGTGTATAGACTGGGGTAAACTAGATATCCCATGTTTAAAACGCAACTAAAAAGCAGTTTGGCATCAATTTTACAACTGCTGAGTCCTTTCGGTCAAGAATACACGTGCGTTTAGCTGATTCATTTTATTTACTTCGTGTCAAACGTATTTATGAAGATAAGGTAGTTGCCTTGCTATTTTCTCCACAATCAACAGTACAATCATGGGGTATGTTTTTTTTTATTATCACAAAATGTTGTTTTTATTTTCGTTGTGATGATTACCCTGGGTAATCATGCCTTGGTTTTCAATGGTGTTTGTTTATTCCACTGAATCGTTGGTAGTTTATGGTTCCGTTGCAGTAAGCGTGGGTAGATTTGATGGAATAAATATCCTATGGCTAAGTTTTAACTTAGCTAGGCAGTGCATGTAGTTCGTCCCCTCGCGCAACAACACTCGGTGCATCCCAATGAGGAGAGGCATTTTATGTACATCGGAAAACAGCCTGGAATGATGAGCCAGACAAACCAGCTATTTTATATATATTGAGCAATCAGTCCGAGCAGCTCACAGGGTAAGCCACGACCCAGACATGTATTAAAATTTGTGACTGACTTAAATGGTCTGAAGCATTGTATGAAAACATCACACGGCAGTGACCAGGATGCTTAGCGCTGTTATCAATCTAGATACAAAATCGTGAATAATAGTGATCACTGAACGTTGAGTCTCATAAATAACTAAAATATAAAAACGTCCAAATTATTGAACTTTGTATGGATGCAACTTGATACAATTTTTGAAGACTTCCGATGGCTGCTGTTCAATGGCAACGCACTGTGATTAAGAATTCCAGAAATCTGTTATAAAATTGCAGTTTAGCATTTGACATTTAGGATATATTTGTATTATATAAAAAGTTATTTTGTTAAAATCGTAATATCTACACTTGATGTTAGACAGTAATTTCAATATCGGACAGAGGCATATGCAAGTATGAAAATTTACACAGGTTTGCCGGTAACAGCTACAAATATGATAGGCCCAATTCACTGATGAACATCATGAATCTTTGTTCATAAAGGCAGTATGAGTGAAACAAAGTTGTTTTCGAACAATCAAAATTGATTGATGACACTGGCTATATTTAAAGTTCAATAAGAGTTAGAATAAAGCTGTTCAGTTAGACGAATTAACCTTTTAATTTCTAATATAAATATCCTTTTCAAGTAAATAGTATAATTTATCCCTTTTTATGCACTTCACTAAATCATAAAATTGGTATTGGAAATGTAGGTTTTGAAGTACACCGTTCCCTCACCTTTGTGGCCACTCTATTTCCCCCAGCAGTATATATATAGGTTTCCAATAGTGTTTATAGAAGTGAAACACCCCACCAAAGCCCGGCGTTGAATTCGAGCAATCAATGGAGGTTAAGCACGTTTTTAATATAAGTAGGGAAACCAATGCGAAATCAGTTTTAATGATATTGTCAAATTCATGAGAATCTCATAGTAAAAGAGCTTTGTTCACCACTTCTTGTTATTGCAGAAACCGTAGTCTTTCATGACAGGTTTGATTCGCACTGTATGTGACATTGTGATTGTCGACAGCGGATAATCGACAGATTATCAGACAATCACATGAAATTTGTCCGATGTTGAAAAAAAACCATACAAGCAAAGCTTGGAGATCCATTCGATGACAATATTAACACCCAACCGTAATTCTAAGAAACTCGATCTTGTAGGCTTCAATATCATTTACTTGGATTCTTCACATGGGCTTTTACACTTTCATCTGTCGAGAATTCCGTGTGACCTCCAATGAATTATTATTTATTTCAATGCTGTGTTTGCGTATGTAAGATTTATCGCAGCTCCTAGCTATTCAGAGAGCCGATGATTTATAACCCAATCTATTGCATACAATAGGGTAAGTGGTTTGCCAAATCCGTCTGCTGCCATAAACCGTTTCTTTCAGACGATACTTGAGGAAGGAATTTAGCGGATGACATTAAGTCCTGCAATTAGTATATACAGTTTGCGTACTCATAAAAACCCGATCAGCGACGGTATTTACTCTTTAATACATAAAATACAGCTAACGAGTGTGGAAGCCATGGTTTAACTTTGTCAGATGATTCAATATTTTCCCTTTTAATAGTATATTATCCGTTCTTTTAAGATATCAAATGTTAGTTAGCCAGCAGACAATAATTGGGAACACAGATGACAAGAGTTGAAATATTTCAAATGTCGTGTAGCCCTTTGGATAAGGACAGTTTTTTTAAGAGTGGTAATGCTGTTTTTATTTAGCACTGGAGGAAAAGTAACTTGCCAACATATTATTGAAATGCTTCACATGTTGGTTGTGCTAGTGCCAATTAATTTTGGAATACACCGCCGTCATATAAGCAAAATACCAAATATCAATCAATCAACCAATTGTCGTGTGAAAGAAAGGGATACATTTGTTCATGTGTCTAGTGTTTTGTGTTACTTTATTCAATGAAGTTTATGTTGCCGATTAAAGCGTTTTTCAGTCAGCACAAAGGCACACGAACAAAAGAAACATGAAAACACACATTACAAGTATTGGACTGAACAGACGACACTGTTCAGGTCAGCAACATGTATACGCAAAAAGTTCATTTAATTGACTTGTTCAAAGAATGAAACAAGTTTGAACTCGGGGTAGAGTGAAGGAAATTGACGGACGGATGGACAGACAGACAAACTTCCAAGAACGTTACATGAATAGCACCAAGACAATGCACAGTCCCAATAGGCCAGCTGTTAAATAAAATAAATTTCAGCTCGATACATTGAGTACTTTAGAGATCGGAATATGACGGAAGGACGGACGGATGAACGGCACTTATTTTAAGATACCGGGTATAAAAATCGAACAGAAAGTAGTTTAAATATGGTGCCATTTGAAAAATGGAATTTTATCATGTGATATAGGAATCCACAAATAAATTTTGAGATACAGCATAAAAATTATAACTAAATAACAGTAAACAACAATAGAAAGAGTACTTGTTATTATAAAAGCATTTTTTAAATTAATACTATTTGTTCGACGAACAGTTATTGGTTGATTTACTGATTGCTATTGATCAAAGGTTTTTTTCTGAATAGCTTGCATTTCTATGAGTTTTTATTTTATTTGAATAGTAATGTGCCTATTTAGTACAGTATATCATCATCAAACATTAATAGGTCCACTAAAGCATGAAAGCAGTATTTTTCAAATTAGCTAAGCCAAGAGAGATCAGAGAAAATTAACTGAATAACTCGATAATCGTATTACTTCTACGCAGCAGACGCACAAAGAAAGTGTTTATAGAAGAATTGGCAAGCGTTGTCAAACTGCTAGAAACAAACTATAGTTGAAAGGACTGGGTATATATCCATACTTAATTAATTAAGTATGATAATTAATCATACTTACAGAGTGCATATAAATATTTTCTTAATGAAAGCAACTGTGTTGATGGGCGAATATGTGATTGATACAATTGTGAGCCGGTACGATGGATCAGTTTGAGTGATAATCACATCAAGACACGTCAGCCCCGGAACAATCTCCAGACACGATTATTGGTTTTGACTTCAATGGATCTCGACACTGCTTTCTGTTGGCAAACGTATCCTGCTTCTCTGATACTGTAACTAATCCACCCCTTGGCAATCTTGACCAGACATTCTTTACAATGGAAGCCTTCCTCAAAAGATCAACGTGTCTGGCGTACTGAATCTCATCATGTCAATAATATTGTAAATATACATATTGGTTGAATATTGTTTGAAACTAACAATGACTTTTTTTACTCCTTATGGAATTACAGAACGAAATATATTTTATTTCCTTGCACCTCGCGTTGATCTAGGTGATTTGTTCCTAAAGTTCTGGATTAATTTTGTTTGGACGAATCCGAGAGTTTTGTTAAAAAATCATACGACTAAAATTTAATTAGGTTGATATAAAGGAACATACCGTTTGTTGTGCAGAAACCGACATATGTGTTTCAGGACATAATATAGACTGACAAAGAAACTGTTATACTGCGGCTGTATTCACATGTTATCCCTACCCATACCACGGTATATGACAGTACCTGGGGCCAATACAGGAACGGCTACAAAAGGAATCATTATAACACCTGTTCGCGACAGGAAATGTCTAGACGGTGATCCGTGCATGCAGATGTTACTCCATTCACTTTACGTTACACGAATAACTGGAGAATGGCCGTTGTGATAAAGGAGTCCAGCAACACTCAAGACTCTATGACACGGGATCGTTATGATGAGGCACGGGTTGATGCCTACCTCAGGCTACTATGAAAAGACGAGATCAAATTCATTGAATTATTTTATGGACCAAGACTAAAACAATAACTTACATACTGTGTTCCCCATCTTCCCGCGATGTCTGTGATTATTCATAGCATTTGTCTACAGATATACCCGTCTTGACATTTTCTGAACATATCCTAAATCGACTGTTGTTGAGATCTTTCCAATAAATGTCGATGTAGGCTATTGTTCCGTGCTAAGGAAGCATTGCAGACTTACTCGACCATAACTTCAGGTCATTTTACTTAGTAGCTTCCATCTCTTTCAACCTTCAAGACGTTTCACAACAAATCTGTAATGCTGATTTTCAAACTATAAGCTCTGCATAAGCGAAGCTTTGCGAAATGGCAACTTCCAAGCAAAGTCACGGTTCAATTTACTCTCGTCTTTATGTCAATTGCTTACAGCCTCTTGTCTCGTAACGGACGAACCTCTGTTATTCATTAAATTGGATCAGCTATTACTTGGCCAGTAAACGATTCAAATCGTGATAGACTGAACTTCTGTCTACTAGATATGGTCACGTGACACTATTTCGGGACTAATTTAATACGTTGACACAGAAAAAAAGGAAGGGATAGGACCAGATCGATTTACGCTTGCGACTTAAACAGTTAAATAATGGCCCTTGGGAAACATACAGGAGGAGTTAAAGGATCACAAACTTTTAACGACAAGGGAAAGAACAGGTGGATAATATGACAAAAACAACAACGTCATTTAAACGAGGAAGTGCTTTAAACCACAGAAGAGTACAACTCTTGTTGTAGTTTGCTTTATATGTTGTAATTTGTAGATTATGCAGAACTTGATTTCCGATCTTCTGCTATACTATAGTCAGTTAACCTCAACTGCCAGGCCAAAGGAGAACGGATGTCTACCAGTTAGAAACAAGTGCTTGTGGTTTTAGTTGTGATAAGGGCAGTGTTAATCTATATTATTTAAAGGATTTTAAAATGAGATTCGGCAGGGGCTGTGCATATATGACATATGGTCAAATACATTCAGGAGCAGTTGTTTCATGGCCACGCGCTCGTAACTCCGTTATAAAATTGCAGTACACTATTTTATATTCACAATGTAATAATGAACTGTTCAAACCCAAATTTTTTATATAAGTTTATATATAACTATAAATATTAAAAGTTTGTCTGTTATTAATTGAATCAGTAAATTGATGTCACACGTTATGTTTTGAAGTATAACATTCTGTCGCCATTGTGGCATCATTTGTGTCAAATTGATAATTTGTTAACAACATTTCCTTGTTTCAGCTGTTCGGCCTACATTTTGGGCATAAACAGATTTATTTTTCAATAACTATTCACAATAGTCGGCGTCAAAAAACTACCGTGAAATGATTTTGGTGAATACTTATTGAATAGTGGTCGTTGATAGAGAGAAAGAGAGAAGCATGAACAGTTCATGGCATGTAGCAGTAGTATTTTGTATTAGCTTAAACAAGACATGCTTATCACGTTAAACAATTCCAGGTAAAGCTACATAACAAAGCAGTTGATAAAAGTTGTTTACAAAATAAGCATGATATGAACAGTATAAGAAATGATAAATGTGAGTATTAACCTTGACATTAGTTGCTAAATCAGTTATCAATTCAGCTCTTATGTGGTTATGAACACACTCCGAACACCATTTATCATAACTAAGTACTGATAACAGGTTATCTATCCAGACTCTCTATTTTTATGTTGTCTTTCCGTTAAATTAATAATCCGTTCTTTCTGGATATCAAATGTTAGTTTGCCGGGAGGAAATAAGGAAGTACATGTACGCAGATATAAAGAGTCGAAGTATTTCCCTAGTCTTGTTGAAGGAGAGAATCATTCTTTTCATTTGTTTAGTGTTCTGTATTTCTTTGTTTAGTGAAAACACATGACTAAAAGAAATATGAATAGATGTATAACATTTATTTACCTGAACAGACATCACAGTTCTGCTCAGCCAGATGTAAAATAAAAGCTCATTTCGTTGACGTGTTGACAGCTCAACTTAAATCCATTGCATATTAAAAGTGCGCTCAATATTCAGAGACATCGACTGATGAAGACAAGTGTCCCGAATCTGTTGAGCATTGATGTACGATAATATGAAACTTGTCAATAAGAACACTATATTTTTTTGATATGTAGAATCCAGACAGAGAAAAAGAAAATACTGGTCATTATCCAAGCAGATTTTAATTCGTAAATACATTTTAAGTAAATGTAATTGAGAATGAACGATATTTAAGACTGATGCCTTCACGGAACTTCGTCGAATTGATCAAAATAAAACGTTTAATGGAACACACATTGCCTTAAAATATAGCGTTAGTGAAAAATCAATATCAAGTATACCCAAGACACACGAAAGGCGAGATTGTCTTTCGGAGGTTCGTAGAGACTTGAAAATGATTGATCGATGTTTAACGGCGTGCTTAAGTGTATTCCAATTATATAAAGACAATTTTCTCTATAAGTAAATATGAAGGACTTTTCTGTGCAAGAAAATGCTTGCTCATCCAGCTACAGAAGGTATTTGAGAATCGAGTCTTATGTCCTATACTAACTGATTTTTTTCGGTCGATTTTAATCTTCGGTATCAAACATGTCATTGAGAGTATATTTAACCGTAGCAACGATACTTATAATAATTGAATTTTCCCTCCCCCGTTTGTATTTCAAATTCGTAAGCATATCAAAATCGTAAGCATATCAAGGATAAGAATAATAATAATAATAACAATGATAATACTTTGGCGATCCGAGATGTTTTTTAAAGTGTGAACATTTTATATGGCTATGTCTTGTAAGTAGATTGGTTATGACATCCAATACCCCTGGAACTAGTTAGGCACACGATTGTCTTTTCTCGCACCTTCTCGCGTTACTTGACATGTAAGGCAGTCAGTCAATGTGTTATCATTAACGTCACGTGATGTTTTACCTGGAATAAATGATAAGAAAGCCAGCAGTACACCTTAATGCCTGGACCGGAGATTGAACGTTACACTTTTCATAAAGTTTTCATTTGTTTCAGTTCTGTTCTTTATTCCGTGTGTTTGATTTATCCAATAATGCAGGGCTATTCATCGCTGAATGCTCTTTTCTGTACTTCTACTGAAGTAAAATATCTGCCAGGTGCTTTATGACTGTTTCCTCGTCAATATTCCGTTGTTGTTGAAGCCAATTCGAATATATGTGGTTTCGTCGTTAATTTGCTTAAAGAAAGAGCTTTTTAAAAACAAGGGGTGATTAAATGAGTGAAAACTGGCCACAATGCCCAAGGCTATCCTTTGGGAATCAACGGGCAAACCTTTACAGCAAGGTCAGATCATTTATCACGCTGACACCTGCGCATAATGACTGTTATCAGCCCTCAAATTACCAGAAATATAAAATACCCCTCCCCCCTAGCTGACACATGGCTGCAGATGTATCACACAATGACTGCTTATATTCATCAACTCACGTCCGCAGCTAAAGGATTAGGGATCTACTGTGCCCATGATACTTGATCTCAGAATAAGTCAAATGCAAATCAACATACTACTGACAGGTTCAAATTACAGGACGGGCAAACTTCACAGAAACATTAAATTGACTGATGACCACAAGCTGTCTCCAAGCCTTTGGTCGATATTCTCAATTAAGTCAGTACTCTCATGCAACTAATTTAAGTCTTTGATGTTAGGGTATTCATAAACGCTTCTTTATGCGTTGTGTATGGCGTGGATAATTCGTGTTACATTCGCCTTCCTGTGTCTTGTTCCTACTATTCACTTCCACACCTTTAAATCCAATGTATAAACTGTCGACATTAGTTGTAGCTTAAGCAGGTGGTTGGAGGGACTTCCTGTTGCCCTGGTGCTTTCAGAGCCAAAGATGATCAGGAACTCGATTGGTTTGTGAATTCTTTGTATTGTTCTGTGAGTGTCCTGTGATGCCGTTGTATGTTGCCAGTGGTATCGTGGGTAGTCTCCTTCACCCATTTGGCTGGCACGCCGTCATGTGAGTGAAATAACCTCAAGTACGGCGGTGAACCAAATCAAACAAACAAACAACGTGCACGTGAAAGAGTAGGAGAGAATAGGATTTGCTTGACTAGCATCAACCTAGATATGTCGATATGTTAATGCGGACTTTTACACGGATTTGGAATATATGAAATTTAATTAAGGAATATATTCTTTTCTGAAGTTAAGAACAGATTAAAAGCCTGGAAGCACAACACAAGACCACGATTGGGGCGATTGTGTGGCGTCCGAGTTGATGAGCGCTATGAATTTGATGTTTTCAAAGCGACCCTCATTTCCTCCAAACATAACTCTGGGTTATAAATTGACCTAACATGTGTACCATCAGCTCAATCGGGTATTTTTGTGGAAATGTTTCCTCTCACGTCAGTTAATTTAACTTTGTAGTCCTCTTTGTAGCATACTTACGTAAGGTTGATTGATTGATTGGTGTGTAACACCGTACTTAGGGGCATCTCGCTAAATGACGGCAGTTTACTTCCAGATAGTGAACGTCAACAGAATCGTCATGTGAAGTGTTATATACAAATTCATTGTTAGAAAATTAATGTTCCTGCATAGCTGGCAGAAAAAATACCTTTCAATCCTTTTATGTTCAGCCAGAGGAAACATAGGAAATAGGTTGTACATCAGTCAGTACATTCGTTTATACAGCAACATCAAACACGAAAGGATGAATTGTATTAACAAACACGTGCATGGTGAACATAACCAGCAGCAGATGAAACCCAATTGGCCAGCAAAGAGTTGGCCAGGAGACTGATTCCATTGTATAGGGTCTGCGTAGGCTACCCAATCATTAAAAAGTCGACCAGCGACGGCATTAACTCTTGCATAATATACAGTTCATGAGTCTCGAAGGAAGGGATTGAGACTTTTTTGATTACGATTCAACCTTTTTCCTATAAAGAAGAAGAAAAGTATATAGTCTGTAATCAGCACGTTTTAGAAATTGTGTTCAAAGGTGGGGAATAGCTCTTCTGATCATGTAAAAGCTAATTTAGTTTTTGAACTGGTAAATTAAGTATGGTGGACATTCCATGCCATATTATTTCTGTGTATATAACACTGAATAGTTTTCAATAAGTATTAACAATTATCGCCACCAAAACAATATATATCTTAATTAATAGACAAAAAAAACTACCCTGAAATGATTGTGTTGAATACTTATCGAATAGTGGTCATTGGTTGAGAGAGAAAAGCAATATGACATGAACAGTTCACTATTAGCTTAAACAAGACATGCTTATCACGTTAAACAATTCCAGTTAAGCTACATAACAAAGCTGTTGATAAAAGTTGTTTACAAAATAAGCATGATATGAACAGTATAAGAAATGATAAATGTGAGTATTCACCTTGACATTAGTTGCTAAATCAGTTATCAATTCAATGCAATGAACGCGATCCATATAATCCGAACACCATTAATCATAACTAAGTACTGATAACCGTTTATCTATCCAAACTCCCTATTGTTATGTTCTCTTCCCTTTACATTAATAATCCATTCTTTCTGGTTATCAAGCGTTAGCTTGCCAGGAGGAAGTACATGTACGCAGATGTAAAGGGTTGAATTATTTCATTTTACTTGTTGAAGGAGATAATCACTCTTTTCGTTTGTTTTGTGTTTTGTCTTCCTTTGTTCAGTCAAGTGTACTTTGCGGACAGGAATGCTTACCTTTCACCTCAAAACACATGAATAGAAGAAATATGAACAGACGCATTACATTTATTGGACGGAACAGTTCTTGTCAGCCAGCGAAAAGCTAATTTTGTTAACGTGTTGACAGCTCAACTTAAATCCATTTCATATTAAAACTGTGATCAATATCCAGAGACATCGATTTTTGAACGTCCGAAACATCTTCTGAATTGATGTAAGATAAGATGAAACTTGTCAATAAGAACACGATATTGTTTTGAAATGTAGAACCTAGACAGAGAAACAGAAACTACTGGTCATTATCCGAGCAGATGTTGATTCGTAAATACATTTTAAGTAAATGTAATTGAGAATGAACGATATTTAAGTTAGATGCCTTCTCGGAACTGCGTCGAATTGGTCAAAATATAACTTTTGATGGGACCTTAAAATATTACCTTCGTGAAAAATCAATATTTATTATACCCAAGACACACGATTGATTGTCTTTCTATATATGTTTTATGTTAGCATATACAACTCGATCAATTAAAATATGAATAGAGCTGCTAGCTACGTTTGAGTTGGAGCTGTTTAACAGCTACAGAAGGTATTTGAGAATCGAGTCTTATGTCCTGTACTATTTACAGTATTTGACCATTATTTTGTGTAACTGTCGATTCATAGGATTTAAATCTTCGGTATCAAACTTGTCATTGAGAGTATATTAGCCGTAGCAACGATACTTATAATAATTAAATTTTTACTCCCCCATTCGTAAGCATGTTAAGCATGTCTTTCCTCGCACCTTCTCGCGTTACTTGACAGGTAAGGCAGTCAGCCAACGTGTTATCATTAACGTCACGTGATGTTTTACCTGGAATAAATGATAAGAAAGCCAGCAGTACACCTTAATGCCTGGACCGGAGATTGAACGTTACACTTTTCATAAAGTTTTCATTTGTTTCAGTTCTGTTCTTTATTCCGTGTGTTTGATTTATCCAATAATGCAGGGCTATTCATCGCTGAATGCTCTTTTCTGTACTTCTACTGAAGTAAAATATCTGCCAGGTGCTTTATGACTGTTTCCTCGTCAATATTCCGTTGTTGTTGAAGCCAATTCGAATATATGTGGTTTCGTCGTTAATTTGCTTAAAGAAAGAGCTTTTTAAAAACAAGGGGTGATTAAATGAGTGAAAACTGGCCACAATGCCCAAGGCTATCCTTTGGGAATCAACGGGCAAACCTTTACAGCAAGGTCAGATCATTTATCACGCTGACACCTGCGCATAATGACTGTTATCAGCCCTCAAATTACCAGAAATATAAAATACCCCTCCCCCCTAGCTGACACATGGCTGCAGATGTATCACACAATGACTGCTTATATTCATCAACTCACGTCCGCAGCTAAAGGATTAGGGATCTACTGTGCCCATGATACTTGATCTCAGAATAAGTCAAATGCAAATCAACATACTACTGACAGGTTCAAATTACAGGACGGGCAAACTTCACAGAAACATTAAATTGACTGATGACCACAAGCTGTCTCCAAGCCTTTGGTCGATATTCTCAATTAAGTCAGTACTCTCATGCAACTAATTTAAGTCTTTGATGTTAGGGTATTCATAAACGCTTCTTTATGCGTTGTGTATGGCGTGGATAATTCGTGTTACATTCGCCTTCCTGTGTCTTGTTCCTACTATTCACTTCCACACCTTTAAATCCAATGTATAAACTGTCGACATTAGTTGTAGCTTAAGCAGGTGGTTGGAGGGACTTCCTGTTGCCCTGGTGCTTTCAGAGCCAAAGATGATCAGGAACTCGATTGGTTTGTGAATTCTTTGTATTGTTCTGTGAGTGTCCTGTGATGCCGTTGTATGTTGCCAGTGGTATCGTGGGTAGTCTCCTTCACCCATTTGGCTGGCACGCCGTCATGTGAGTGAAATAACCTCAAGTACGGCGGTGAACCAAATCAAACAAACAAACAACGTGCACGTGAAAGAGTAGGAGAGAATAGGATTTGCTTGACTAGCATCAACCTAGATATGTCGATATGTTAATGCGGACTTTTACACGGATTTGGAATATATGAAATTTAATTAAGGAATATATTCTTTTCTGAAGTTAAGAACAGATTAAAAGCCTGGAAGCACAACACAAGACCACGATTGGGGCGATTGTGTGGCGTCCGAGTTGATGAGCGCTATGAATTTGATGTTTTCAAAGCGACCCTCATTTCCTCCAAACATAACTCTGGGTTATAAATTGACCTAACATGTGTACCATCAGCTCAATCGGGTATTTTTGTGGAAATGTTTCCTCTCACGTCAGTTAATTTAACTTTGTAGTCCTCTTTGTAGCATACTTACGTAAGGTTGATTGATTGATTGGTGTGTAACACCGTACTTAGGGGCATCTCGCTAAATGACGGCAGTTTACTTCCAGATAGTGAACGTCAACAGAATCGTCATGTGAAGTGTTATATACAAATTCATTGTTAGAAAATTAATGTTCCTGCATAGCTGGCAGAAAAAATACCTTTCAATCCTTTTATGTTCAGCCAGAGGAAACATAGGAAATAAGTCAAGGATCATACGCCACACAAATATTTGTTAGACAAGAAAACTGAAATTACAGTTGTACATCAGTCAATACCTTCGTTTCTACAGCAACATCAAACATGAAAGGATGAATTGTATTAACAAACACATGCATGGTGAACATAACCAGCAGCAGATGAAACCCAATTGGCCAGCAAAGATTTGGCCAGGAGACTGATTCCATTGATCCGATAATTGGTTAATAGTTGTGATGAGCATCAAAGACCGGTCTATTTGTATTAAATGGGAGTGCTCAATTGTTTTAGTCCATCAAACACATTCCTTTGTTTTTTCATTCCGCATGTCAAACGTTTCGGAATACAACTCTCATTGTTTCCAGGTAATATTTTGGTACTCTATAGATCTTCCGCTCTATACGCTGATAATTAAACGTTTGCCAATAGAGAATCCAATCTAATTTGTACTGAGGGTCCAATTTCCGATAACTTCCAATCTTCCAGGAAATTAGATATGTTCTTTTGGTCAACAGAGTATGTGCTTTAGCTTGTTTAAAGAAAAAAATCGCATCTAGGAACACAGGATGTACATTTGGGGCATTCACGTTATGTGCTTCAAAACCACAGAGAGAGAGAGAAAAATCTAGTAAACACTGCACTTGGTGAAACTTGAAACGTGTCATCCTAAAGGAAATGAAAACTTAAGTTTAGCCAGCTCGGATAACTGATGCTCAACTGTAACAATAAGGCGTGAAAAAAACAAATAAAGAAGTTGTCCATTGGATTGTGTCTATGTTTGGTTATCATCTAAGCCAAAGTGCAGATATAGATGATTTTCCTGGACGTCTCATAATGACAATGCGTATTCAAATTTAGAGACATTTAATTAAAGCCTTTATATATTGGAAGCTTGCTTGGTTTTGCTTTATACTGTTTTCTTGGTGAATATTTTATTAGCTTATGGCAAGATGTATCTTTCGAAAGGTCAATTCGTCATTGGTAAAAACAATATATAACTAAATATGCTTGCACATAGCTGAATTCAGTCAAGTTCTCAGCCAAACAAAGTGTAGGGATAGGGAGAGATCAATCAACGGAATTATTTATATCTTTATATATTTTAAATGTTATAGCACAGTGATCGGTAGTAAGTGGTGTTTAAACAACTCGAGGTTGTTGATATGTAGAGCTGTGGTCTTCATATGGAGGCATTATAATTGATATTTATATTGCTTGCATTTTGGGTTTTGAACGCTCATGTCTTTATTGGAACCACCCCTTTGTGTTTTGTAATAAGATACAACTTGTTAACCTTTAATTTGTCTGGGCTTTATAATTTTTAATCTTTGGAATGCCACCGCATTTTAATTCAGAAAGATGTTTGACCATTTGTCGATGACCAAGTGCCGAATTCCAATGGAAAAAGGCTGTCAGTAATCAATAACTCTTCCCTGCATTCCCTACTTCTTGGAAGCATGTCAAAGGTGTGACATGGTTGAGTGACGACGTGCGTGCTGAGAGCTCCCGGTAAAATTTTCAAATACAGATTATCTCTACTGATATAACTTAGGATACCTCAACTATGCCTCGTAAACAGACCAAAGATGAAAGCATGACGAGAAGTCACATCAAATCTGCCTCAAAGTTGGATCAAATTACTTTGTCTGAAGACGAAAATGAAGACGTTACAAGTGAGAATGCTGACGTGTCCGTAGCCGCCATTAACGTGGAAAAAGAATTTCGTGACTTTATGAGATCGACGGTGAGTGACATGCAACACACTCTTAACCATGTGCATCGTACACAGCAAGATTTTCTGGAACGACTTTCGAATTTAGAAAAAGCACAATCTGCCTTGACTGTGAGTGTAGAACATACTGATAATTCCGTCCTTGACCTATCGAAAAAACAAAAAACTCAATGTAAACAACTAGACATGCTCAAGTCTGAAACCCAGGCCCTGGCACAAGAAAATAATGAACTTAAAGTTAAAATATTAGATCAAGAAAGATATAGCAGGTCCTACAAGTTACGATTCGGTGGCATTAGCGAGGAAATCGGTGAAAACGCGTTGTTGTGTGTCCAAAATCTGATTGAAGACAAATTAAACCTGTCAAATATTCAAATTGAAAATGCACACCGGGCTGGCAAACAAAGAGAGGGTCAAACTAGGCATATTTTGGCTAAGTTCTTATATCGCCCACAGCGACGTGCAGTTTTGCTAAAGGCTAAAGAAATGTTGAAATCTCATACAGAGTTTGTTATTGACGACTTAATTCCAGAAGATCGACGACGCAAATCTAACTGTCGGGAATTAATGTCCAAGCTGTACCAACAGGGGAAGAAAGTGCGATTTATTCGTGGTAAATTGTATGCTGATGGTAAAGAAGTTTGTGTTGAGAATGAATGACTGACTGTAACTGAGTTCATGCGACCAGGGGCCGATTCCACAAAGCATTTTCTGACTTAAGTAAAAACACTGTCTCAATATAGGTATAAAGTTATACATGTAATAATTGATCAGTTACACTATTAAAATAATGCCCAAATAGTAAATGTCCAAAATCAAAACTGATAAATAAAAAGGCTTTTAAACATTTTGACTTAAGTATAAAACTGATTTGTGGAATCGGGCCCATACATAGTATAGCATTGTGTGGCGATCAGTGTAACCCTACGAATGTCAATGTTTTGTGTGCATAGCCTATCTGCATAGTCCATAATCTGAACATAACTGAATCAGTATGCACCTTATAACAATTTTACTTTCATTACTCCAACTTTATTTATTGTCATCAAATTAAACCTAAAGTTTCCTTGGCAAATCCGTCAGATTACTGATCCTGTATGCGTATATACCGGGAGGTCTCTCTGTCAGGCTGTCCTGTTATATTTGTCTTTTCCTAATGGAAAAGAACAGTCAATCTGAACATAACTCTATATGTTTTTATGTTATCTGTTTGTATGCTGTGTTATAACTCAATTTACATCCACTCTGGTCCACATACGTGTTATTATGGGCTCTCCAGCTTTACTAATAGTATTTATCGTCTTGCACTACCTGGAAACGCACGCTTTTCTTGTGACACACAGGAGCAGGTCTAATTCTACACACGCTTAGTATTACAAGCTGGTAATAATACTTATGTTTCCCACGCGGTATTGATGACAAAACATCAACTGACTCTAAACATAGCAAAAACGCGAACCTGTTTTGTACAGTTTATTCGCCTCACAGCTTGTACGGGTTACTACAGTCCTCAACTTTATTTTCGCGTGCGACAATTGGTCACAGTGATGTGGTATTGTTTACAACTGAGTTCTGCTGAAAAACTGGACGTTTAATTGTAGTAAATGTTTTTGTAGTAAATGTTTTTAAAGCTATTGCTATTATTGACATATTATGTTTCAACTTATGAGCTGTAACTGTTGTTTGTTTGTATGCATTATAGCCACAC
>JAQQZZ010093244.1:0-17422 GCA_030265115.1 Mopalia vespertina
TTATTTGGTAAAAAAAAAAAAATTCGAGAGACGGGCACCTCGATTGCAAAAAAAAAAAAAAAAAGAAGAATTATTTTACTAGGCCTATGTCCCTTCCACGGTTCCGCTTGTCATCGACAGGTTCTGGTGGACAACTCGCAAATATTTTCTTTATTTTCTATAAATAAAAAAAATATATATATATCTAATTCTGACTTAGGCCTATATCGAATGCCTCCTTTACTGAACGATAACAACGAATATGTTAACAATAGTCATGAAGTCAAAAGCAAATTGGTTGAATACATTTAAGCTACACGTACATTTATAATCGATTTTATAGTATTGAGGAGTCCGGACTAGAAGACCCTAATCCAACTCTGCCTGGTAGGCCTACAAAGTGAGAAGATATTGTTACACGAACCCGATGCTCTGTCCGTGTTGTAATCGATTGATAGGCCTACAACCAAAGCAGTTGGACACGACAGCAGAAGTCCAAAATTATTTAGGGGAGCCGGATAATACTACCAGACGTCATCATTAGTATAAAAGTCACATGAACCTAATCCTTTATCTGTCTTTAAAAAAACCTGTTATAGTCATAATTTGCCATCAAATTCATTTTTTTTTTCTCTTGGAATTATATATCCTTCATTTTATCCCAAATAGGCGCAGAACGATACGGTTTCCAATCCCTCCATACTATCTCCCAGCTCAAATTAACCTTCTCAAACGGAGAGTATAATATTATGTATATCAGTACGGAAAGCACACACAACAAGCTTAAAAGCTTGCTTTGTAAGCCTACAATAATATTATTTACATTGTAGAGATTATCATGCAATAATGTGTCAACAAAAAATATATGTCAGTGGTTTTGACGCGTATCCAACCAGACAAGTCTAGACTGAAAATACAGCCGCAAGGGGGCACTGCGTCGTGTTTATTGGTTACCAACAAAATGGATGGATGGGAAAAAGCGATGTAGAACTTTCCATGCAATTTAGGTCATCATGGACCAGGAACAACATCTCTATTATTTAATTTAAGAGTTCCCATTACCTCAACCTATTTTAACTTCCGAAGGTACGACACGTGACACTTTTGCTTGCATAAATGATTGTGGTCTTCTTAATTTCCAACGATTCAAGCTACCGTTGTTGTTGTCGTGGGGGATCGATTCCGTCGTCCGACTTCCTCATTTTCTTGCTGCCGTCTTTATGTCCGGATACCAAAGATATAAGAGCACACCCGAAAGCTCAGACCAAAATCATTCAATCGCGCAATAAGAGGAGTCATAGGTTATTTTTTTTTTCAACAGAGCTGAGAAGACGGTGTTGTTTAGAAAGTGATATTTTTACTTTGCTTCCAATGAAAACAATTGGCAGAAGGTTATATACTGGACGAGACAATTTATAAGATAAAGTAAATATTTTTGAACAAAAACAACATCCCAAACAGAAATTGATTGACTAATGAGTCGATATTAGGTGTGTAACCATATACTCCCGCCACGATTCGATAAGTATCTCAATATCTCGGGGTTTTTTTTCTTGGTTCAGGCTTCGCAAGCATAAACAATTTCCCAGTTATTATTGTTAAATTAAAACTGAGTGGTTGATTTGTTTAGTTTACTGATTGTTCTGTGAAATAAAGTCATTAGAGTATTCAATTAATATATATTTTTAATAATACACAATAATGTGCTCAGAGGTTCATAGACGTCCAAATATTTATTTTTTTACTGAAAAAAAAATCTGTTTTGTAAGAGTCATATTGAATTTTTTTCATTTTTTAATGCCCAACTATTTTTTTTTATTATACTTAATGCAGTCTGAATTGATTTTTCTTTTAAAATGATGCATTAAAATGATGTTTCAATTTGAGTTTATTTTCCAGCTTAATTACCCATATAGGGCAGTTAAACTGGACTTCTATGAACCCCTGGTGCTATTGCGATACAGGGCTATATAATGTTATAATATTATATTGTCTGCAAACATATCGCGATATAATAATGCATTGGTGTATCGTTACACCTCTAGTCGATATAGAGATCCTTACCTTAATCTGTTGGTTACCGTCCGTATAATCCAGAACTCGAGTCCCACTGTGACAATTCTAACTCACAGAATTGGAACCTTTACTGAATGAAGGCTCCATTGTTACACCAGTTGTACTTTGTAACCTTGATTAGACTAGGACATGAATTAAGCAAGAGACACTGATTTGTTTACAAGCCTGACGATTAATTTAATATTACTGACTTCCCTGTTCAGTGGTTAGTGCGTCTGACTACTGATCCTCCTTCAATATACTCTCACATGATCGAGTCCCCTTGTTAACCTCCAGTATAGGTATTCATACCAAGTGGCTCCAGTAATCACAGGGTGATTTTGACCACTGTATTTAAGTTAGGCATGGACAATCTGTTATCATATTTTAAGTGAAATACCCTTGAGTTCAACATTAAATCAAACAGACAAAAAAATAATGTCATAAAATGTTTTCTGTTTGATCTTGAACTTCATACATTCAGAGCTGATCTGTAGCTCTGATTATAGATACCACGTATTTACCTCTGCTAATCTGCACCTACCTGTATGACCTACTGCTAAACAGCTTGGCTGGAAGAACATCTATTTTCTGACTGAACAAAACACTAAGTTAGCCAATTATGACTAGGTTACTGTTGCTATTTACATTGTATTCATATAAGTGAAATATGCTTGTGTTTTATTTCGTTACCTTTTCCTGCTTTGATTTTTATCTTGACCTTGTTTAATGTTGGTTTTTGATGTGAGCAATGTTTAACTTCATCCATTCTTATTTTTGTAGAGTTGGTGGAGCAGACAATCAAGATGGCCGGTACATTACGAGGCCAGCTGGGAGTGAAAAGTAGTCGTAAGTAAAGTTAAATCCTGTCACAAACTGGAAAAATTACTTTCTATAAAAATATAAATTCAGACTATAAGATAAATTTCTGTAGCATGAAAATAAAAAAATTAATTCAGTTAAATTATGAATAATTTGGTTACATATATCTAACATTGACAAAGGCATGTGATTGGAGAGACTGTCACTCACTCGGAGGGTGTTTCAAATGGATATACTTAAGATTTACTATATTGAACAAAACAATTTCACTCTTGCTTTGTTTGCTTTTGCTTAACTTTCCGTGGCCGTGACTTCGTAGTAGCGTGTGCACTAACTAATCCTATTTCGATTTACCATTCACTGGATCGGGTCCATCTGTTGACCATCAGGTATATGAGTGAGTCACATGATGTGGCTCCGGCAATCGCTGAGGTGGTTTTGCACGGTTTCCTCTCGGATTTCCACCATAAGTAAGCAAGGAGCAGTGTGAAGTGGACAATCCGTCATCATATATGTGAAGTACCCTTGAGTACGACATTAAACCCCAATCAAACAAACAAACAAAAGCTTAACTTTACCAACATACGTTGGTTTATCAAAACATCTACCTACTTTAAGTGTAGTATTTTAAGGAAGTAATGTGATGGTAATGTATGTAAAACCTATTGACCACACAGATACTTATTAAGTTGATGGATCAGATTGAATTTGGTAGAAATTAAAAAGCAGACAGTGTATAATACACTGTCTGCTTACAGTATAAAAGCACTTCAAAACTAACAAAGAAAATCATGAAATCAAAGATGTTTTATCTTTTAGTGTTAACATATTACTGACAAGCGTCTGTTTATCAGCAGAATTCAACCTCAAACTTGTTAAACCAATGCCAGAATTTAAAAAACACCCACAGAGCTGGCAGGCCATGGTATGAGTGAAATAGCCTTAAGTATTACATAAAACCCTTAACTTATAGACCGTTTTCAAGCAGATGTAGCCTCGATAATTCAACTGAAAATGTGCCACGCAACATGTGACATTTTTGGAAAACACTACTTATTTTACATTTTTTTTAATATATTGCTGTAGTGGTTTATTCAGTTGTGCATGATTGGACTGCTGAACAGTCTAACAGTGACTGTCAATGCAAGACACAACAACCTTCAGTATGTTTTGAACACCATTCAAAGAAATAATTAATATATATTTACGTTATGTTTTATAATCTCATTTATCTACATGTATGATTGCTTGATTTTAATGATTTTTTTCCAAAAGCTTAGAGTTGTGTGGTGTTGTATGGACATGTATATGTAATGACTTTCTACTTACAGCTCTTTGCCCAACAGCCAGTAAACTGACTACACAGTATCTCGTACTGGATCACATGAATAATCACTACAAGAAATTGTCAAAGGCTAAATGTAAGTGTTTTATCATCAGTCAGATACCATAATGTATCAATTATTTTGTTGCTGACGGAATTTATCTGATTAAAATTGGCTGTACATGTAAATGGTTTCACGTTATTGTGTTGTCTCTGACACATGTGGCTCTGACGTACTATAACAAAAAACATTGATTGGTTTGTTGTGAATGACCAATCACAGAGTTTCTACCAGGAACTGGATAATGACAAGAAGACTATTTTTTGCTGACCCACTGTGCTATCTGTATTTTCATTGGACAATAAAGACAGTGACTATAGATGAACTCCACAGTGCCTGAGGTCAAGAAACACCATTTACCGTAGGGTATTGACAGATCTCCATACGCGACAAGAAATTTTATTGTAATTGAAATTTAAAATAGCAAATTAATTGTAATTTATGGGTTTTTTCTAATGTTTAAACAGAAATATTTCACAATTGTCTTAAACTTGATGATTTATCATAGATCTTAACTCAATAGTGTTGCTCTTTTTATTTCCATAGCTTCCATTGACAATGCACCACCAAAGTCCATAGCCAGGAGCCAGAAAGGTGAGTTACCATAAAGAAAATGTTTTGCATTTATCATTGGTTAAATCATATCTTAACAACTCTTTTTTTTATCCAATTTTATTAGATTCTTGGCTAGGTGGTTGAATCGATAAGTCTGGCTTAATTTCATAATGTCACAAAGTACTCACTTATATGGTGTAGTTCAACAACAGTTTTAAGTGAATACACTTTAAACAACCAGCCCCTGGTCTGTGGGATGGCATATCTAGCATCTAATGGATTGTTTTACGTAATTGTAATATTGGGAGTTAACTCGAACCCTGATCAATCTATTCGCCAGGGGCGTATCTATAGATTCTGATCCATAAAGGGTTGTAATGTAGAGTAGCTCGAATTAAACTCTTCACTAGCAAAGATGCCATCTGAAGTAAACCCAAGGCATTCACTTAAATGAAAATAAGAAGAAAAAAGCTATACCTGGGCAGCCACTTGAAAAGGTTAATTTTAGCTCAGTTCTTATATCTGGTTGGAGATATTTTATTGTAACTTTTTATTAAACATTTATTTTCAGTATTACTTTTGGTGCATCAGAAACACTTTTTGACAATATAAGAGACTTTAATAAACAATGTCCCAAAAATAATTAAGCCAATACTTTTATTTATTATAAATAAATCCCAATTATTTTCATTGAGATTTGCTTAACATTCTGATTGTTGCCCCTCTGGCTGAGGACAGTTTGTTGTATAGCAATGGTGTCTTTAATTAGCCGTGCAACAGAGCAAGAAGGTTAACTTTCCAACAAACCCTGACATCGAACAGCAATGTTTTAAAATGATCATACTTTGAGCGACCAATTGAGCAAATAACTCAGAAATTACTATTTGTTTTTTTCTGACAGGTGTTTGGAGGGACCTTTTGTTGCCCTAGCACTCTCAGAGCTAAAGTACAACACAAAGCCAATCTGTTAATGGTGTCATTACGTCTTGTGATTGTCCTATGTAGTGTCCTATGTAGTCTCCTATGTAGTGTCCCACCAATATATATGAGTAAAATAACCTTATGTACCATGATAACCAAATTAGACAAACAAACGAAAAGTATTTCAGCTACTTCTTTCTGTCATTGTTGTTTTTAATATGTTTTGTTATTGTAACATTTCAGTACGAGAGAGAGATCAGAGAAATACAGCGAGTCGTTCTGGGAGTAGGATGTCCCAGAGAACAGATTCTAGAAACACATTCCGGCCTTACTCACAACTAGACAACTCTGATATCTATGATGAAACAAAATGGGTATGCAGACTGAATGTATATTCTAAATTTGTTAAATGGTGATATGTACATGTAGAGATTTATGGGCCAACTTCTAATCAACTGTTCTCAGCCTGTGAAGTACAGAAAAAAGTGCATAGTGACTTATCCTTTAATCATTTGTAAGGGTTATTTGATTGCCTACTAAGATACTCAATACTGTTTTCATGTTAAAATTTTCTCACTGTTTTTTTACCCTTTCTGCAATGTAACCACTGTATGTTTCTTTAAACCAGGTATTTTGTAACTTACACAATAACAGAGGCAAAAAATGGTAACTGATCACACCTGAATAAACATAGATTATGGTCAGTCCGACAATGCACATATTTCATGAAAAGTTTTATCCTGTTGGCAAAGCTTCCTTCCGGCTTTTTACTGTACATAGTGCAAGTGTGTGCTTTGTATAATTTGCTTTGTCCCATCTATATCTAAGTTATTTTCTAAAATTAATCACGCTGGCACACAGAGCTATAGAGATACATGCTTTATGACATGTTAAATAAATTATAAATTAAGAATTGATGTCTTGATCTGACAATTTTGAACATTTTTAGTTATTTTAGGAACTTGTATTTGAAACTGTTGACCCAGTTATATTTTTTTGGCACGTACATGGTGTTTTAATAGGCCCTAATAGGATATTTACAGATGACTTTAACAGGTTCATAATTGAATTAATTTAGAAAAGTGTTGATATAGTTTTCATTCAGAAATTGCAAGCATTTGGGAGGGGGCTTCCTGTTACCCTGGTGCTTTTAGAGTTAAGGGGCAACATGAAGCCAATCTGTTTGTGATGTCTTTGCATTGTGTCTCATGTTGTCCCGAGGGTGATTTCCTTCACCTTTTGGCTAGCACACTGTCATACAAATGTAATAATCTTAAGTACAACGAAAAAACATCCAGAAAACTAACATACTAATCATTTAAAAATTCACATATCTATTTAATTTATTTCACCAGGGTGAGCCTGAAGATGACGAAGACACTAATGTTATGAGTATCATGAAAGACGTTTTGAAGAAGAACTCTTCTGGTCGAGTACATATCTCTGAGGAACAAAATACTACACAGTTTGACAACACGATGAGGTGGCCACCAAAAGATGCTTACATTTCACAACAACGACATACTACACAGCTCACTAACAGACCTGTTTCAGCTCGCTCTATGGTTTCCGTAGGCTCCAGAAGTACGCCTCAGCCAATGGTAAATAAAACCACCCCCAGTGGAGATGTACTTGAGAAGAGGAAACATTTTTTCACGGAACCTGATCAGCCATTTACACCAAGAACGCTAAAATCAACCCGATCCTCCAGACTCTCAGAATATAAATACTACACAGCTCCCAAAAAACGACCAGAGACAAAAAATAGCCGAGAAAACGGCACAGACGATATTGATGGACCACCACAAGAAAATGTTCCCCGGCCAAAGCCCCGAAATCGACAAGCCTCAGCCAATGGGAAATTAGATACCACTATGGATTCCGAAAATACCTTAATGTTCGAAACACTACAGACAAGAGACATGTCTCGAACAAGGCAAAATAAATCCGAAATGGTTCCTCCTCTGGATATTTCTGTTGATAAGGACCATATGAACTGGTTACAGGAGCAGGCTTCAAAGGCTCAGATCCGCGCCCAAAGCAGTCGATCGCAGAAAAGTTCCTTCCAAGGGGATGGAACTTTACAGAAATCTGGGGAAATGAACAGGTAGTTTGTCATGTACTATATCTTTTCCTTTTCCTTCCATAATTCAGTCCGGGCTTAGGGCAGTTTGTCTTGAGCATAGTCATGTTTTCTTTATTTAGTGTTGGTGATAAATTGACTTTTTCAACTTAGCAAAACACTTCACATTTATTTTGGAAGGAGTAAGTCTGGTTATTTATTGTTCAAACTAGAGATGCTGAAGATTCTGTGTGACTTTATATTAATAAGTTGTTCTGAGTTTACAAGTTATTTTGAGTGTTGCACAGAGATAACTTTTTACATATTATTGGAGGCCATTTTGAACGAAATATTATGGCAGCTTATCATTACCCATAATGCATCAGAGATGAGGAATAGGTAAAGAATGCTGTATTATGAATGAGTAAAGTAACAAAAACAGTTATTGTAACAAGTATTGGTAAAAAGAAATTTGCTCAGCAAGAAATTCTCTCGCATTTAACCCGTAAGCGGTAAGCCTTCCAACTGTGCAAATGTCTGTACTTCGATAATTATTGCTATGTAGAACTGATTTTTAAACAGACCTGTTATATGAATCTATTTTAGTTTTTGTTTTTTACTGCTGTAATCATGAAAACAGACCTGTTTGTTTTTCATATTACATGTAAATATAGTGTAGAATAACAAGGATAACATGTGGCACCTTGAATATTATACACCCAAATTATTGGTAGGTAATCAATAACTATAAAATCAGTGTCAAAATGTATGAAATGGATCATATGGTCCAGCATTGAGGAAGTTAGAGAAAAAAAAACGCCTTATCTTTTTCACCAATACACAGCATGATCAATTGTTTTTGTTTTTTTTTAACTTAATAAAGAGATTAGAAAAAACAATAAATTAGTAATGAAATTCTAATAATATGTCTTCTAACATTGTCAACCTTTTTGATTTTTATTAAGTTATCATCAGAAGGTAAGGTAATGTAATGTGCATACATAAGCATTTCAGAGTTGTCATACAGGCAGTTGATGCTGTAAGACGACAGAAAAGTGTCACAAGGAGTCCTTATAATGTTTTTATTCTCCAAGCTGTTCAGTGGATTAACTGTATGTAATGCATACATGTCCATGTATTTTATAGACTCCCATTATATAGGGTGCTTAGATTTTGACGATTACAGTATTTTGAATTTCTTAACATAAGAGAGCAGCCAGTTGGAGAAAACACATTTTGACAATCATAATAAATATACTTACATGTTGAATGTTCATGTGTTTTATACTACATGTGTCTTGCCATGTACATGTACTTGATAATAGATAAGGGTTATGTTAGTAGTTAATTTCCATATATCTTCCAAGTCATTCCGACCTTTGATCGAACTTGTCTGCACAGGTGCTAAATGATATTTTTGTGTTATTTATTCTTATTATACACAACTCTGTGGTCCTCCGACAAAAACGAGCAAGTGACATTTTAGAAAGACATTTATACATCTGTATAAGAGAGAAGTTTTCTATTTCTTCAAGCTGCAAGTACCAAATCTTACAGCTCTGAAATGTCTTAGTGAGCTGACAATCAAAGACATGTCTGTATTATACAGTTTGGAATGTACACTGTACCAGATAAATCAGAGTGCATGGACAAACAAAAATGAGGGACCAATTTAAGTGTCTGGCTCACTTGTTTTGTTTTTGCTCTGGGGACAGCAGATATATTTATTAGTCAGAGAGCTTATTGATATATATGACTTGATTCTTTGTTGTGTTTTTTTTTTTTTTTTTTTTTTTTTTATTATTATTTTTTATTATCATGTATTATGATAGCATTTGAACTGCATAAAATGTTTTTTATGTACTAGTATTTTTGAAAACTGCTAAGTGTAAGTGGGATGGTAATAGAAAAATGGTTAACCATATAAATGTCTAAAACTGCAAACCATTTCAACTGCTTGTTTTCGGGAGTACTACACATGGCAGAATGTACAGTAAGGACCAACCAAAAATTCAGTTGCTCTCCGGATAAAAGGTAGTTGATACATGTAGATGTTTTAACAACGAAAAAAAAATACAGTTTTAAATAGCAGTAAAGCCCAATGTATGGAGTATGGTCTATGTATTTCAGAACGTTATCTAAGATATTTTTGTTGTTGTTTTGGTTCAATTTTTTTAGGAGCTTTGGGTTGAACAGGTCTTGGGCAAGGGATAGGGTCACTTCTGAGTGAGTAGACTATAATATTGTTTTTAATGCCCTGACTCTGTTTGAGCTTGTAACAAAAGTCCGCTTCATACTAAACCATTTACACTAGCATCAGTTATTTTCTTTTTTTTTTAATTTTATTATTTTTGCCTCTGTTTAAATTTGAATTTTTCTGCTAACTATTGTTATAATTTGTTGTTTGAGTGTTGGCTTTTATTGACCTTTATGATTATGTGTACATTGCTGTACAATATAATTTTGTCCCATTTTCTAACTCTTTATTTGAGATATTATATGTTGCATTTTAAGTGTGTAAATGTTATTACTTCCATGGTATTTATACTGTGTTTCTGATTCAGTAATTGTAGTAAGCATAGATGTCATACAAATGAATAAATAGTTTTACAATAAAGTTTGTAGATCTGTGGAGTTAAACTTGTTTTTATTTTATTTTACTTTAGAACTGTTTTTGTTATTCCCCAGGGGTTGATAGAAGTCAACTGGTTACAAATTAAACCCACTAAATTAATATTGTTTAGCATTACATGTATTAACATTAGTGTTCAATAACATGTGATTTCTCCTTAAAAGTTTAATATTTTGGATTCAAATTATATTAAAAGAACAAAGCGGCTTGTATTGTATCTGTGACTTTTATCAACCCCTGCTCTCTTTATTGTGTCTTTATATCCTTCTGACTTTAGATCTGTGTAATTCACGTAGTCATTTCATATCTACATATTTCATGTCCTCTTTCTGCTTGGTGTGAATTTCCAGTTGTTCTGGAATGAAGGGTTTACTCACACAGATCATATGAGTGAAATAACCATAATTAGTATGATGTCAAACCCCCAAACAACGTCGACACAACTACTCCATTATACGTCTGTAAAACCAGTCCTATAGATAATTTTAATATTAACATCTCTTCAAACACAAAATCAAACAACTTTAGTGGGGTGTTTATGGGAGAAATTTGAAAACACTGTATGTGAGTTGTGTCGGATCAGGAGATATATCTGTTGTATTCTAATTTTCATTTTTATAAAGGGTGACAATGAAGTAGACATTTTTGTGAATATTTATTTCTTCAGGTTCTTTGGCAATATTTAATTCTGAATTCAATAAACCCAATATAAATGATCACATTACACTTATTAATTTGACTAATTATGGTTATTTGGGCAGTATATCCTTCAACCTTGTCATCTAGTCTTTACTTAGCCGGAATGGACATTATTTTTACAACAAATCAAAACTCTTCACCAAAAATGGTGTTTATGGTATCCTGTTACTTATCTGATGTGACACAGGTACCAGTCTCCTAGTTGACCATGGCCCGTGGCCGTAGCTTAATAGAGGTTAACCAGTAGCTTACTAATCTTACTTCGATGTACCATCCATGGGATCGATTCCGTCCGCGACCATTAGGTATATGAGTAAGTCACACGAAGTGGCTCTGGCAATCGTGGGGATGGTTTTTACAAGGTTTCCTCTCGGTTTTCCAACGTATTTAATAGTGTGAAATGGATAATCTGAAATACCCTTGAGTACGACATTGAGCCCCAATCAAACAAACCTATTTAACCATGTGTATATGACCCAGTTTTTACAAGGTTTCTTCTCAGTGTTCCACCGTAATTAAGTAAGAAGTGAACAATCCGTCCTCATAAAAGTGAAATACCCTTGAGTATGACGTTAAGCAAACAGACAAACAATCCATTGCACAGCTTTGAAACATCAATCCTCAAATATTAGGCTGATTATGACCATCATATGTATGGAAAGTATGATTGTTTTCAAAGAGTAAAGTTGCATCTCTCAGATTTAATTTACTATGTACTATTTGCCATGTTTTATGTGTTGCCTGTGTACAACCAATGTTTCATATGAGTTATTTCATCACACAGTGAAGGTCCTGAGTATGTGGAGTTTGTTAAAAGTGTCACACAAGATGTTCTTACTAGGGGAATATTTACAAATAGGTGAGTCGTGTTTCTGTGATCTTCAATTCTTAATTGGTAAGTCAACCAACTGATTCGCAGCAATGGCGGGTGAGTCAGAATAAAGACTAAACAACAGTAAAAGAACCTTTATGACATTTAACACTGAACTATTAAAGTTTGTTGTTATTGTGAAGATAACTAATACATATGTGTAAATTTAACAAATTTTTTTAAAACATAAGTTAAAAAACAGTTGCTCTGCACACGATGTTGATATTGTCTCAGACATATTGTCTAAATTTATTTGCTGTTTATAAAATTTAAAAACACTTCAACTCAATGTGTTCATTTATCAGGCTTTCTCTCAATAACCTGCCTGATTATAATACATGTATATCTATCTACCTTTACAGAGTGCTAATGCAGGCCTTTGAGAATCACGTTCAAAAGAATAAAGGCAGACTAGATGAGGTAATTCATTTCTGTGTACAACTGATGTGAAGTTGACGTAGTTGTTTTATTTTAGACAGGATATTATCGATGGGTCCAATCATTGAAAGTATTAAAATTACTTTTAAAATTAACAGCAAAATTCCAGTCCTCAGTGAATGAGACACCTCATTTAACACAATTAGAGGGACCTGCTGCTTATTGTTGTAATTAATCTAAATGTTGGTGTAACTTTGAGTATGTTTCTGAAGACTAGGGGACCTAGTATATATATATATACCTGATGTTAATACTAAGGTGATAACAGAGCCACAACTCTAAATTAACACCTCAATAAGCTATGTGTACCAAAAGGGTGGTGATGTTTCATAGCTGTTTTGTCAAATAGAATCTGTGTTGTTAATTCTAGTTTTCTGGTAACTTAATCAATCGGTATATTTTTATTGATGCAGGGTAAGATGCGTGCTTGTCTGGACAAATTGCGTGGGCAATTGGGAATCCCATCTGACCTGGAAGCTGATATGGACAATGATAACCTGGGGCACAGTTCAAGGTCACCAGGTCAGAGGTCGGTAACAAACCCTTTTAGAGCACAAGCTACCCATGATAACCATATTACAGAAAAGCCTGAAGCTTTGGTTTCAAATTATCCTGTGTTAAACCAAACTGGTACAACAGCATGGCTAAGCGAAGAAGGCGGTACCCTTCAATCAAGAACATTTGGTGAAAATGTTGACTGTAACTCAACAGTACAATCAAACCACGGCGACAGTGAAGCAAACCAGGACATGTCTTACACAGCCACACTTGAAAATGATGGAGATCTACTCATGGTGACCCGAGCACTGGAAACCTATCAGATGAACATTTCAGAACAAGATTTGGAAGAAAGCCATGTTTCCAGGGCTCACCGGGGTTTCACAATGGCTAATGGCGATCAAGATGGCTCTGTTAAAACAGGCAATAGTCGTGCACAATCAGAAGCTGCACTATCCGAAATGAGTGACCGATCAGAGAAACCCACACCCAGACAGAAACGAAGGATGCGTAGACAAGAAGCACAAGAGTTACATCAGTCAGACAATGGTACTTCTAATGTTAATCAAGCTGAAGGCAGATCTGGCTTTGGTGAAAATCCTGAACTTGCCCAAAGGTCGGAAATACAGGTTGATAAAAGGAGTATTGGCTCTAAGGACATGAGTGATTATGGAAGTGAGAAATCTTTTAAATCACCGAGAACAGAGTCAAACAGTTTGATTAAGGCACAAACCCAAGGCAGACCATCTTCAGGTATGAATTTAAAAGACACAGAAAACGAGCAGCAGGATATGAATACGACGTATGAAAAACGTAATGGTTTTGCTGATGGGGCAGAAAAACATTCAAGCTTTGAAAGGAACTCACCAAATCAAGATATTGTTAAAGAAAACTCAGTCCACCATGAGTCCAGTGAAAACATCAAACCAATGGTTTCTAGAAGTCAATATAGTCATACTGATAGTTCAACCAAAGCTGAACACGATGACGGATACCATACTAATTACAAAGACCTGAACAGCATCCCATCTAAGACTACTGATAATGATGAAGACAATTACGATGATGACTATGCTGATGATTATGAAGAAGAGGATGATGTAGATGCTGATGATGAAGAAGCTAACACATTAACACACAGAACATCAGATGAAGACTTTTGAGGAAGGAAGCATATTAATTTCTTAGTTTGTGAGATAGAGTGGTGATGTAGTATATATATGGTGGTTGGCGCTAACTAAATTCTCAATTATTCCCTTTCTCTCTTGATTTAAAGAATGAATAAAAGATTGGTATCCATAGCATGCAAGGTTCAACTTGGAGAATCGTTTTCTCACATATATTTAAACAATTTCCAAAGTATTGCTCGAGTTGGATAATCATTTTCTCACATTACCATACCTTTAGCTGGAATTTTGAACATGTTTCAATGTTTTATATCGAATAACTTAAGACAGGTTGATTCATTCCTGTTCTAAAAATAAAATACCCGGATGTCAGTCAGCATTCCATATATGGAACATGACATGCACGGGGCAGTAATCAGATAAAATGTCCCTCAATAGAACAGATCACATGATCATTTTGACCTCTGGTTTGACTGATCAGAGATAACAGTGATCGTACAATAGACTAAGCACCTAGGTTTAGATAGACTATCATGAAAATCTTGTATCCAATCGTGATTTTGTCTTAATACATGAACAACATGCCTAACTTATCTGAAAAGTATTGGGATGGAATTGTGAGAAAAGTAGTTTCTGTGGTTCACTGTTTCCAAAATAATCTGCTCCAAGGTATAAGAACAACATCATGCTTTTTGGCTTCTGTTGTACCAAGGCTACTCAGTTTGCAGCAGTGATTTGTTCACTAAATTTCTCAAATGGTGAAGAACTATGGTCAATTTAGCAAAAGCAATAATCCTTGATTCATGATTTGCTTCTCTTGAAGCTAAAAGAAGCAATTGTGTCGCATGTCATTGATATTTCAAGATAGCCTTGTTAAAACAATCTCAATTTATTTTCTGTCTCTGTGGCACAAGATCTCTTAAGGTGCATTGACGTGCTTTACCAATTATGTATTATAAAGAAATTATGTATTATATTTACATGAATTAATAACTTATTCCAATATTGTTCGCTTTTTTTTAGCCTATAATGATATAATAATAATACTGCTGAAGAAATGGTCTGTGATATTTGATCTCTGACTTTATTGATAATAATAATCTATATTGTGATATTAACAAGTTTTTTAATTTGCTTTTGTTATGATTTTTGTCCCCCGCCACATACATAATATTTACATGTGGATTTGTTGTGAACACAATACAAAAAGAAAACATAAAAAATTAAATATAGCCTGTGGGATGGGATTGCATTTTTACAAATATGCAAACCAATATGGCCGTCATTGCATAATTTTACAATATTAAAGTCTGTTTTTGTTGTGAACACAAAACTTAGTATAGCCGCCTTCTCTTGCTATTTTGAATTGAATTCCATTTTACCAAATTTCTCAAAACAGTATTTGTAAAGAGGTTTATAAAAACCTTTCATAAAGTGCCACAGACTATCGTCCCCAAGAATAAATCTCCTGGCTGGCTAAACCAGGCCGATGAACAGCCAAAGAATATAAGATATTTAAGTAATTTTGCAATTCCTATGTACCGGTATATCCTGTTAGATAATTGATCTCAATACACTGTATAACTTGTTTGTACTGAATATTTCACATGCTCGATAGCATACAAACCAACAATATTGCACAAAATGTTTTTCAATTCTCATGTGCATGTATCTCCCGGGTCTTGAGGAATATAGTTACCTCATACTGAACTGCTGTCATGTGGCATTGTTCTGGGCATATATCCACCAAGATTCATCATCATTCAAACATGTGGTTACGTTCACTTGATTTCAGGATTACAGTATGATTTCATTTGGCACATAACTTGTCATTGACCAATCAGTCACACACACATTTCTTCCAGATAACATCATAAAGGTGTGTTAAATACATGTGCCAAGGGCGATACACCTGTGCTTATAGACTGGCTATCAAAGATGAAAATTATGTATTTGTCCAGAAGTTTTGTAGCGCAGCAGTGCAGTGTGGTAAATGCTCATTCAGAAACCAAGTCACATAATTTTGTTTATCTTTTTCAAGGAACTGATCTGACATAACTTAGAAAATCGATACTGTGTAATACAAACCTATAGGCCTACACACGTGAAACGGTCCAGAGGAATTTGGTGCTAGGTCTGATACATGCCGTCACAACTAATGAATAAAAGGTATACTTGTGTATGCTCAACAGAAGTAATTATATTATAAAGTGAAACTGCAAATCTAAACATGTTGACATTAAAATTCTACCTTTTTGACTTGGAAATAGTAAATATTGATTTTTTTTTAGCTGAAAGAATAGTGTTCTACTTGATGTCTTTGTTATGTTGCTGGGCCTTGAACAAAAACAAGAGTGGAACATTTAGTTTCAACTGTCATGAAGTATATTGTGCTGTAAATTTACATTCAAATGTTTATTGACTATATTTTTAAATTTTAACATATCTAATGAATATTAATTCTACGCAAATTTTCTTCATTCTCATAATTCATGGATCTCTTTTTATATTGTTTACATAATAAAGTTTAATTTCTGTGTTGGGTAATTTTATATTAGTCTGGGTTAGGCCTACTTATTAATACTATTTAATTAACAATGTATTTAATTTATTTCATGTGTAATCCTTTTTGTGTACATTGATATAAAGAAAAGTAAAGTAAGCTGTCAGCAAAAAAACTCAAAATATTGTTATAAGCAAATTTGTTCAATGTTTATATATAAATGTATCGTCATTCTTCGCTTCTTGACTATGCTTTGAGCATATGACCATAATAAAATCTTTAAAATTGTCCATTGAAATGGTCCGTCCAATGAGAAACTGTTTCATATCAAATTTGTATCGGCACTTTACTAATTATTTAGTATGTGATTTACTACATACATGTATTACTAAACAAATTATTGATAACATAAAATGTATTGAAAAATCCGTCCAATAAGAAGTTTAAGCCATTTTGCAGTTATTTCTGTGATATCATTGTAATATTTACATTCATGAACAACCATTGTAATAGAAAAACTCCTGTTGGAATTTTAAATAAACTGCATGTATGTACATTTTTCTCATGTTTGTGTTCATTACCGATAACTCTACAGTGACTACAGGCAGCTCCAAACATGTAACTGTACTTCAACTAAAATAAGCTCCATTCATTTTTCCTGAGTTTTAGAATCTCTTCTGCAATGAGTATCACATGTGTTTGTGAGGGAGCTTTGCCCTTGTAGCGATAAGAAGAGATTGTTCAAACATGGTATCTTGTTGCATTTGATGATAAGATGTATCTTAAATAGATAAAAGCACAAACTCCTGAGCTACTCCACGTAATCATTTAATTATACGAGCTTTCGGCCCACATGCCGGGGCCTTTCTCAAGTG
>JAQQZZ010093255.1:0-17420 GCA_030265115.1 Mopalia vespertina
CTCCTGCATAATCAATCCAAGTACCCAATCGAACTAGTACTATAGTTACGTAGTAGATACATTTAATGATGTACGTAAATAAGTAAATATTCTTCAAATATTTATTGTGTTAAATTAAATGTTATTCCGATGTTATATTATTTACCATGACTATCCCCAGGGTAAGCAATATACTTTAATCTGACACGTCGTCATAGGGAGATCATTGAGCTGTTCCGATGATCTGTGCAAAAACTCATCTTTTGGATTACTCATCCATGTTAACCGTATTTTAATTTTTATTTAGGCTAATATTTTCTGAGAACAGACTATAGTTCCTAATGCTTCAGCATAGTATCCACACAGGAATTGAGCCCATGACTCTCTCGGGCACCAGCCAAAACATGTCATAATTCGCTGGCAGTCAACTTGACTAATGGTAAAGCGGCCATGTTGGTTTGATAATTGCCATGATAAATTGCCGTCTGTCTTGTAATGAATTACTGAAAGTATAACTCTGTTGTGGATTAAGCCCAGACGACAACCATGATATACTTCCGTGTCACTGTGTCTCTATTCAATATTATTTTATTATTTAGTTGGACTTCTGTAGCTTCGCGCTAATGGAGCATCATGTCCATGGTATGTAAATAATAGGAAGCCATACACATTAAAAGTGTACGATCAAACGTGAAACCCTGGATTCGAATATCCTTAATGAATGCGGCCGATTCGTGTTTCCTGAACTCGTCTAAGTAGCAACCCATACACTTAAAGTCAAATGAAACGATCTGCAAGAAGTCGCTCAAAGGCCGCTGTTGGTGTTTGTTTTTTTTACTTATTATTTATTTGAGGACAAGATAATTTTAGATATACATCAACAAATTGGTTTTAATTATTTTCGACATTAATGCAACAGTACTATTGTGGGTTTTGTAGATAAAAGTGAGGCTTATACACCATATTCCAGCCCTTGTCGGACTGTGAACATCAAACCAGGCCATTGAGAGACGCAAATGGTCGCTGCATACGAACAGTCACAACTATATAAATTTTCTGCACAACTGGTTTTTATTGAGAGAGTTTGTAGCTCTCTCGGTAAAATGGTGACATATTCAGCCGAAATTCTCGGGGTTCAATTATCAATGTATGCGTAACATGAACGACTTATGTTCCGGGTCTTCCACTCCCCTTCAATGTCTGTCAACGTATCAAATTAGTCATAAATACACATTCACGTGACCATATATTCAGCGTTTCGACCAATGACGTTGTTTCGAATCTTCTCCTGGTGAAGCAATATCTTAACCAAATTACTTTATAAAGCAATAAACCCGTCCACTGAAATATAGAGAACAACACGCAAACGGCATTTTACCCGCAAATACACGCAATTTAAACACATTAGGTCTTTATGGACAATTAACGGATACAAAAGAATGACTTCACAGTTAAAATAACAGATTTATGTAAATTATTGGAAAGTTGTAATAAGATTGAGACATCGACAGAGACTGAAAGTGAGTGAAAGGATCGGAAGCTTGTCCGTTATATAATACAAAACACATAACGGTCTTTTTTACATTTCAAGGCTTTTTTTATTTCGTATCCAAAAAATTATTCAAAGTTTACTCCAACATGTTAAGAAGCGACTGACGGGATTTTATTCATAGCATTCGTTTTATACCTAAAGTCAAATTGTCAAGTTCTGATTGATTAAAACACACCACGTGGTACCAATTAAAAGATGGCACCCAATGCCGTGAAACAGGAGTAATGCTGTACGCCGGAGAGTGAGACATGACATTTGTTTTTCTCCCCTGATAAAGTTATCTCCCTTACAATCACACGCAAGCGCTCCCTAGTAAAGCATAGGTGGACTCCGTTACGTGAAAGATTTCTCTGAAAAAGTAAACAGAGGTCAGATTAGATTGTAAGTCTGTGTGAGTAATGTTTTCCCTTACAAGATGGATCCCATACACTAGGTTGAGTATATTCAGTTTAATAAAACAATTACAACATGTTTGAGATAATAACGTCCTGATTTGTCACCTCTTAGCAATTGCTGTTCAATGAGCCGCAAAAGTCTCGAACTGACAAATCATTATTTTCCCATCTCAAACATTCAGCATTAGCACAAAGTTGTAAATTTTAGGGTGTATATAATTTGTCCACTGTCCAGTGAGTAGGCCCAGCTGGACTAGAGGAAGTCGGAAATGGGTGGACCGAGAAAATGGCTCGTTTGTATCGACAGAGCAATGAGTAAGTAAATAGTTATTATTTTTACTGTCAACGGATTTAAAATGTAATATGGATAAAATACATTTTAAACGCAGTTAGAGGACGAAACCTAAATGCCATATTTTGAATGAGACACGAAATCCGTAATGACAAATTTGATACAGCGTCAGGTTTTTGTTTGGTGAATTGCCACATAATCAGTACCTTAGAGTCGATTTCGACGAATTCTTAATCCGTAAGATTAGAATGTATTACAGTTCAACCGTATAGGTTCCGTGCCGACAAAACGAGTCTGCGTGGCTTTTTCCAGTCTAGTCAGCTCGTAGCAAGCACACTGGGGATTAAATTAACGAAACAGTGTTTTACAGATATTGGTCCTGAGACTTTTAAATGAACTACGGCTTGATAGCCAGATTTTCATTTGAAATTCATCGATGGTAACAAAATGGCTGACACACAGAACAACGTTAAGCAATCAAAGGGCAACACTTATTGATGTTTTGACATATGCATACCAGTGGCATTTCCAAATACTGGAGCTTGGGGCTCTTTTAAAATCGTTTCTTTTATCTCATCGAATTAAGTACAAAATTTAGTAAAATGATGCACATAGTTCATTAATATTTAAATATAAGTTTAGAACACGAAAGTTTTGAAGACGAAGAGGATAATGATGATAGAATTTTTGGTGTTTTCCAGCAAGAACAGACTGTTTTACAATACTCAAGAGAAAACACTATCTCAACGACCTTTACACACTAGCAAAAAAAAAAATCAAAAGCGTTTTGTTTACACAATGTAATGAGGAAGGAAGGAAAGAAGGCGATCAGGTTACTTCCGTGCCGTCTATATACCCTCCCACTCTCCCCCTACGTATAAAGCGACCAAACTCCAAAACAGTTTGTGTCTTATAATTGAAAGTGTTGTTTATGTTAATATTTGACCTAAATTAGAAAGTTATACCAATTGCATATATCCTTATTGGTTACTTCCGTGCTTGAAAATCCATTTATAATTACACGGTTCATGAGAGGTTTGGGATGAGGGTATCGGAACATACGAACAGTTAAATAATGACCAGACTACCTCGGAAATTCGTCTAATAGTATTTGAGACCAGTCAGAAGTCTACCTAATGTCTTTCAGCGAATACATCTTAACAACTGGGGCAAATGAGACAAACTGGAATTAGCCTAAACCTTAGCCTTTCTACTTTCATTATTTAAGTGAACTAATTCTAGACAAAGCGTCTTGGTTCGGCCCGACTGAATCGACAAGCGGGAGTGTGTTCGCCACACACCGTTACATCTCAACTGTTTGCGGCGAGGACGTGTTAAAGTTTCATTAGAGGTAGAGTAAAGATTGATAGGACATGCCAGCTTGTCGTTAATAATTGACATGTTTTCTGATTCCACGCTGAAGCGCCCATTGCAGAGAGCCTGCCATTACGACAATCCGCGAATGGATGTCGCTGTACACATGCTTATAAACTCAAGACTGCTTTGTGTTTTACTGCTTAAAACACGCCTAAGATGCAATGATAAAGAATAAACGAAAGGCGCACGCGATTTAACGGACAGATTATCGTCAATTTAGAATAAAAACAACATATAATTGCAGCCTATTTTCGTAACCGAGAAGTTTGGCTTAACGTTTTTATAATTCAATGGAAAAAATGATTGCCACACTGGCTTGATCGCATTCAATGTTAGATTCATTTTAAAACAGTTTTGTATCGAAACCGGTTGTCCACAAATCAAGTATATACTGATAAAGATGAATATAGTCTTGTCCAGCTTCCATAATTCCTGGAATGTCGTTCCAACCTTCAAAAGCCCCATTAGCCACACTCCTGCTACTCAGTCTTGAACAGCATTATATGACTTAGCCACAATTTCCAATCTATTCTTGTCTGTCTTAACATTTTCGACCTTTGTATAAACTATCGTATTTTCTGATGCATTTAGCGGTCTCCTGTCTTGTATTTTAAGCAGATCAATTTGATATTCGGGTCAGACCTTTTTTCGTCAACACTCATTCCTGAAGCAATAAAACCTGTCAGATACAGATACTGGCAGCGATTAGGAACCCCATTTCACCAGAAACCGAATTGTGACATTACATCACGTGTCCGTTGATGTTATCCCATCATATGCCTACTGTTTTATCAGTTAAAGTATAGTTTGTTGGGTTAAATATGTTAATACCGACAACACAGAGGTGATCTTACAACAACCTGCTGTATTGGCCATATACATTCATATATTTCAAGTACTGTTTCAAACATTCGGTTTCACCTTCTTCGCCACAAACAAAACTGTTTTTTTTTTACCGGTATCTGCTTAAGCAGGATATCAATTATACTGGATCGCATCAATGTTGAGAGATATGCGAGGGCATTAAGACAACAAAAACAACGAACAAAGCAGACACGTTCAGCCAATCACATTGTACCCTTCTAAGCGATCAATAACTAAACCAAATTATCGCGCAATGTACGAGTGTGCGGCTTCCGTTTAGGTTAGTTGGATAACAAAGAAATCTGAATTCTAAATGGTTTTGATGAAATCATTTTTTATTGATGGACAACTCATCAGATAAAACGTTATCGGTTGTTATCATTAATAACTTAACTGTTAAAATGATGTCGTTGTCATGGTTACATAGTGGCTGCTATATCTGGCGGCTATGCCTGTCACGTGGTGAAGGCATGCGGCTCTAAGATGACCTTGACTCGTTTACTTACCAAATTAATCTGCTTATATATATAGGTATAATATTGCTGCTGTGGGCCAAACAAACAATTATATCAATACTGGTATTGGTTGCACATGTACCAGTATACCTATCATATTTTTCGTAGAAAAAGTTAAGCGTATGCAAACTTAAACTCTGCCTTGGAAAGTCAATATTTTTGATTCAACCGATGTGAAAAATGGGGGATTATATAAGCTTATAAAGATCCATAGTTTCAAAATCGACATTTTACGAATATCGTACAGTTGGGATTTGAAACTGGCTGGCCCAATACGACCTACAAACTGCCTGTGTTACTCTCTTTAATTTTCTATTTTGATAAACACTGAAAGGTGTAGGGGAATGTGCGCGATAGTAGTCTGTTCTAAGGATCATTGTTTATTATCTTATTCTTTTTTATTTTCATAACTTAAAAAAGCCTTACGTCTGAAGATGGTTTCAATAAACCTAAATATATAGTCAACATGAATTGTTCATCATTATATCGAGCTGTCACCATACCGTATTAAGTACGTGTTATGCATTCTCATCTGTGTTTGTCAGTTAAACCCGAACACAATCTTGCATTGATCGTCTGTCGTCACAGCATGCAAACTGTTACAGGACCTGCCCTTAGAAGATTACTCAGTCGTTACGTATAACGTCAGTGACCGCGTGAATTGTATTTCTCTACAATAACTATATATATTTTGAATAAATGAAGAGAGAAAAATTTGCCTGCCTCCACCGGGATACATGATGAAAAGTGGTCCGCACTCTGTACACTGAATTCGAAATATTGCACAATTTATCAGGGCTTGTTCAAGCGATACATGGTTTCACCTTTTTATTTCAACGTAGCTGTTTTAGTTTTAACGTCAAACTACAAAAGTTGCTGTCGTCGTTTGAGGAAGTTTCCTGTTGTCCTGGTATTCTTAGATCTAAACAATACGAAACCTATCTGTTGTTATGTATTTGTTTTATCCAGTTCGCACCTGTGCAAGATTTGTTGTTCGTTGCTCTTCGATGCTTTCACGTTCCCCTCTGTTTTTGAGTCACGTCACCTTATTATCATTAATCTCAATTGATTGCAATAGCCATTGTTTTTAAGGGAAAGAATCAAAGGAACAATGTTTTTGACAATTTACGCAGAAATTTTCATTGCGTGTCATACGCCAAATTTCATCGAATTTTATACATTAAACTCACTGTGCATTCATGACAGCAATAATGACGTTCTATGTAGTGCAATATTTGTTCGTAAAATGTCGAAACAGCTAACTCATTTGACGCCATAATGGCTGTCGTGTAACAAAAATATCACGTGAAACAAAAAAGTAGTGCCTAGCGAGAAAAATGGACTGTGACCATGTGGTCTAGAATGCTCTTTAGGTACTTGCTTTGGGTTGTCTTTGTTTGTTCTCAGTGACGTCCAGTGTAATTATCTCTGCCGATTTTACAGACGTTGTCATATGAGTGAAATAGCATTGAGTACAACGTAAAACCAAATCAACCAAACAAAAAAAGCGAATCGAAAATTTGGGTGGTCCAAATATGGTACAAAAAAATTGAGAGCGATTATGTCACTGTGCGTAGATTATGTGTAAATGAACTAAAGTTGTAAACTGTGACCATCTGATAGCCCTAGTTTATTTCCTACTGATTGTCAATTTACCATTGTTTGCCAAACACACATTAACAAGAATTAGCAGTGTAAGTGACTCAATTAGCACCTGCTAAAGATATGTGAAATGCAATCAGCCCTTATGTTTACAATTAACACATACGTGTGTTATAGTTCCGGGTGGTCCAAATCCGCCACTCCTGTGTTGTTCCCTTTACATACGTATTCAATTTAATATGTTTTGTGAAATGATTGTATGGGTACATCGTAAAACAACGGGGAACTCCCCGTCTTTCTTCACCAGTTGTGACCTTCGCTTATATCCGTTGATTTGACTCCGGTAGATTCAATGCTATACTTAATTATCTTCGACAGATTATTAGTGCATTTTGTGCAAGAGATAGTGAGATAAAATGTCTCGGGGTGACCGATTATTTCCACTCATTATAACAGCACCAATCGTATCAGTTGGTGAATACAATGTACGCTATCAAGTCATCTACATTTTAGTCTGAATTGTGTCCAAAATTGGCCTTATTGACAGAAAGGGCCTGTGTTAGATAATTCCTCTTAGAGCTATTTATATGCTGGAATCAATGAGCGGGCCACAGAGCGTGATAACTAGGGGGACTATGGGAGTCGAGAGACCACTTCCCTGATACACCTCATCTGCTGGCAATCCAGCCATATATATTATGTGCATGCTCCCTAAAGGCTTTCCTGTAGCGCAGGCGATAATGTGTAATTTTTCAATCCTGATGACTATCACGACATTGGTTTGGACAAACGAGCATGGATATCACTAATATATTTTAGTAAGCAATGTACAGGTGATATTTGAGGCCTTAAAATATTATAAGAGTTTCCTGCGTTAATTCAACGTAAAGGTCAACGTGGAGTGGTCAATATTTTGGTGTATTATATACAGAATACGCCTAACTGATGGAAAAGGCCAAATGATCCGCCAATCGGTGCAAAACGTGTGAAGTACACAAGTACAGAATCCTCGAAATGAAAATGCTATTAGGCGTTAAAAAAAGGATTTTGATGAAGAGTCAGCATACCAAAGTTTATACCATAAAAACAGAAAGTGAAAAAAAACAAAACAGAATCTTTGCCATGGAAAACCGGTGTAATGCATCATTGTAAAGCATGTTAATAACCCAAAGCACCGAAAGACTGAATCTCGAAATAATGGTCCACGCATTGCTTCTTTGCGATGCCATGTGAGTATAGTGGCAGCACGTTTCAGCCATAGCCATGTACTGTCTTTGCTTAGCAATCAATCAATCAATCAATCAATCAATCAATCAATCAATCAATCAATCAATCAATCAATCAATCGATAAATAAAATGATCGACCAACCAAACAACTTCACTGTATAGCTATTGAATTATTTTCCAATGGATGAGGAACTCTTTTCAACTTTCCATCTTTGATACCATTTATCAGTATACATTTTTGTTTGTTTGAACGAATGACTGTTTCGTACGTGCCAGTGCCGGTAGTTATACGATTAAAAGAAGCACGGTCGCTTAAAATACGCTACTATTTGCGTTAACTACAAAACAAATAAATTATATTTATTTTTTCTCAAGAAACAGAAGATACAAGCTATTCGTTAAACCTATTTCACCAACTTTCCAGGCTGAATGGAAGGTAAGCTGTAACAAGAAGATATTAAGTATTTATTTTCTTTCGGAAAATGTCAATCAGGGACACCAGTCTATGAGTAGATCCACTGCGAATCAAGAACTCGATAGGCCAAGTTCCACAATTTCCTCCCGCAAAATATTGATATCTTCTCAAACCTTACCTTTGCAATGTTCACCGGTCAGCTCGGCTTTTAAGTTTTAAAAGTTTTAAAACTGAGTGGCGAAAATGGAGCTCTAACAATACAGTTTATATTCATACAGCACTACGACACGCCCTCAATTTGAATTGTGGCGCGATTTCTTTTGGCTCATACAAGGAAAGTGCACATTGAATATTTGTTTTATTTCCACAGTATTGTTTTATTTTATAAAAATTTAAAACTGATATTGGGCGACTTTGTCTCTTTTACGTAGCGTAATTTTATATCACGGAATTTTAATTAAATGTCTAACGAGATTTTCTAAAAATGGCATCGAAATCGAGAAGGTGCCACCGTTATGTGAGTGAAATGACCTTAAGCGCGTTTTTAAAATATATCCTAAAATCACTAAGATACTAGTAATAATTAATTCAACCAACTCGGGCATGTCATCGTTTTTTTTATGACGGAACACTTAATTACAGTCGGTTTCATAAGAGCACGGTCTGATTTAATTATGCATGGTTCAATTTCGTACACGATCTGCAGGGACTATTTTCATAGACGGATACACGTTCGAGATCCACTATTTATATATTCAATATTTACTGGAGTCGATGAAGAGTTAATAAAGCAAATCTTAATTCAGTACATACGCACAAGGATTTAATAAATATTTCAAGTGATTGACCAAGTTGTATAGTATATTGGGCTTCCTGCGGGATAAAAATCAATGTTTTGCGATGATAATTATAATACCTGCACACGAGAAACGTACTGTGTTATACATAAATGCGGTGTTGGAAAAATTATGTCTCTCCATGCTGTCCGTATGAATTTACTTTAAAGAATGTCTTTCGCCAGAATGCGTGCCTTGCAATGACTGATTGACATTATTTCGTCACAACATAAAGCAATAAATTCATTTATTTAAATAATTGATTAAAGTGAACAAATATTTGTAAAATTTACCTCAGTCTTAAAAATTTATTGCTGTTAAATTTCGTTGTTATGAAATATGAATACTTTTTTAAATGTCACACACAAAATATTACTTGTTAGAACGAATTCTCACGATATGATTAGAAGTAACGATTTCAAGAGATACTCCATATTTGCTACGTTTTGATTGGTCCACTGTTTGGTACTTATTTCTTTAGAATACACATTTAGGGATATAGGTGGCACATAATTACCTAGTATCTGTATTATTGTGCATGAGCACCACCAGAACTCTATCAAGCAGAAGTATGAAACCAGTCTCAACGGAATTGTGACCAGACCAGAGCTGATTGATGAAAAAGCGCCCCCTAGCGAGACAAAGAGAAACCTCGAAGGACAGAAATTGGATGTCCCCCATTTCTTGCGCAATGAGTCATATGGCACTATGAAAGTCCACTGAAAGTCACAATGCCGTTGAGATTGGGTAAAGGCTGGTTTAATACTTCTGCTTGATAGACTTCTGGCACCATTCATTATACTTATTATAATACTTTTATTAAAAAAACAAATTACAGTGTCTTGCGTACGTTGACGTCACAGAAGTAATATGTTTAATTTGATACAAGTATATCTGCACATGTCGGTTCGCTGAAAATAGGCACCTTACATAAATTTATTAGATTTGAAGTAAAGATCCTTTCATAAGATTAGGTAAATTTTAATAATGAATTTCATGTTGTACAGATTTGGTCACACGGAATGTCAACCGCCTGTATAAATACCACTGATTATGAACATGTTTCGAGTTGGACAGAATTTAAATAGAATTTCTATATTGCCTGTTAATGTTAAACATCCTAGTTGTGTGTAAACAGAGAGGCTGTTGCGGCCTGTACAAACAACGCTGGTTACACTAATCGATCGGACATCGCGGTGTTTAAACAGCATACTTTATAAAATAAACCTGTGCCAACCATAATATACCCTAGGAAAAATACTGGATTCACTATTTGTTTTGATCAGGATATCGTTGTTGTTGCGCTTCTTCTACTACTACTTTCTATTCTTTTTTATTTAGTATTCGCTTTCCTCTTCTTCTTGATATCGTTTATCCTTCTTCTTGGGTTGATCGTATGTGGGTGAATAAGGTGCCTCTATTTTCGTATCCAAATCACACGGAATTCAGATCTTTTATATTTTTCGTTTCCGTGCTCCAATTTAAGGACCATAAAGTGTGGTTTAGCGACTTGTTTTAAACGAATGATTGATTTAAATATTGATTGATTGAATGATTGATTTATATATTGATCGATTGATTTATTGGCGTTTAGCTCCAATAACCCTTTACTAATACGATTGTGGCGTTTTTCAGCAGCTCATAACACCACCAACTAAAACTGAACAGTGTATTGCCCTTTTGGAAAATAAATGCCCCCGCCACCCCAATGCTAATCGCCGCATAAACTGCGAAGTGCTTCGCTCTTTATGATAGTTAATGGGCTTGACTGACTAATTGATTGGTGCTCAACTGTATTTCACGAAAATGATGGTAATACCGAAAAAACATAAGGTGTAAAGTGCGTCGCTTTATAAAAATAATGGCCCTTCAGTGCTTAGTTTTAATTGGTTGATTGGTGTTTAGCACCGCGTTTAAGATCATTTTAGTGATATGATGCTGATGCATTTCAACAGTACATAACCAAGCAAACATAAAGTGTGAAGTGTTTCGCTCTATTGGAAAATAATGGTCTTTAAGTGCTGATTTGTTTTTTTTTGTGATTTATTTCTTGAGAATGTCATTTCTATGTCGGTGAAAACATCTACCATGGTTACTTCGGCTCAAGGCCTCCTATATATGATACTATCACACTTTCTTCACGGGTATTTGCAACTTTTTCGTATCTGTGTACAATCATAATATTTTATTAAATATATATTGTCAATGTAGAGAACGAATAATTTTGCAAGGCTCCACCGGGAGTTTATTAAATATACATACAGTGGGAGAGAGAGAAATAAACAAAGCGTTTATAGATTTACAACTCTTGTGCCAATTATATTAGAAATGAAAGGACATTTATTTTAGTCAGCAATAAAATGTCACAGAAATATATTGGTGTGGTGCACGAGAAGTAATTTATATCGTGATTGCGCTCAAGTTTAAGGGACGGCTTCGAGGCCAACATGTAAAAAATACAATATTAAAGATAAAGAAATACCAAAACAATAAAATAAACTGTTTGGTGATAATAGTGCGAACCAATGGAATCAATAGCTGTTTTTTATTATCTTTTTATTATCTCCATTTCATTCCATAATGGCGCATATTGTTGACGTTGTTGTAAATTAATGTTATAATTAAGCTCCTATATGATTGGACGTCGTATTATTAATCGAATAGCCGTAAATAAGGTATAAAACAACAATTGAACGGACAAAGCGAATTGATTCACGTATAGCATAGTCTTACGTTCGTTGGACCATAACCTTTGCTGTAAGGATTAATCACTTTGCCATCCTTAATTGCTTGATGGATTCATTCCAGACGACGATCTTGTACCCGGCTGGCAGTACGCTGTGCTGTAATACGAGTAAAAGTGGCCACCCCGTTTATCTTCTACACCGAACTTCTGAATTGTGATGTTAACAGAAATGTAATGTTAACAGAATTGCGCTGACACTGACGCCTAAAGCAGCTGGGGAAAAAAACGATACTTTCCATGGAAAATAATATAGATATTTTCTGGCAATTGTATTAATGGGGATATTCGTTATATTATATCGAGCTTACTTTGTGTAGTGCTGATATCGTGTATAAAACCGTGTGGTTTGTTTGATAGTTAACTCGTACCCAAGGCTAGTTTTCCAAACTGACGACTGATTGTTCACGTATTACTCTCCACTACTTAAATACAACGGAAAACGGGAGGAAATGTCTTAAAATGCAATTGATACGTTGTTTTATAGTTGACAGTCGTTGGTATCACCATCTTTTGGCACGATGTGCATAGAAAAGTCTGAAAAAAATTGAAACTTAACTATTATAACCACTCTATTTTATAATTGCACCATGGTTGCATGAATCTATATAATATCTATACTAATATATGAATACTATCTATGTATTAGCAATTATAATATAATACAAAATCTGTATACATTATAATTTTTTTTTTTGCAAATCTATATAATATATTTTTAAACTAACGTATTATATTTAAATATAAATGCTATTTAAAGGATATTTAGGAGAAATATAACTACTTTTAGGATCTGCTAATCAGCATTCACAGCCTTGATGGATTTGATGGATTTCGATGACATAAGAAAGTCACATATAAAAGGAAACGGATATAGCTAGTTTTTCGTACTTTATAAAATAATTAATATTCATATTCTCCACTTGATGTAGAAAATCTAAGCCTTTCGTTTTTTTAATAATGCCGCATTAGAGCTTGATTGCAGCTGCCTGCATCTGCAATTTCTATACATCTGCTCATTGGCAGATGACACAACGCCTAATTATTCATATGACGCCATCACCGCCTGGCTTTGACATATTCGCGCGGTAATGGCCCGTTTATCGCCTACACTGAGAATGACCTATTGTTGAAATGGTTTCCCATTTGCTCAATGCGTGACGTCATATGTCTTCACTCTTTTACAAAAGAAGGTAAGACGTAATTTCGATCATATTTAATTGTTTTGCAAAATAAAATGTATTTAGGCAAAAATGAAAAAAGAGGAGGAACAAAAATTAAAAGTGTTTATCTGCTTTAAGATAAACATTTTAATTGAGTGTAATTTGTATACGTGTGTTTCATATGCGAGGAAACAAAACGCATATGGCTTATTAGATTAGATTACGGCTGTATCTGACGTCGGACAAGACACACCTATACCGATAACAACTGTATCTGACGTTGGACAAGCCACGCCTACCGATTTCGGCTGTATCTGGCGTCGTACAAGATACGCCTACCGATAACAACTGTATCTGATGTCGGACAAGACACGGCTTCCGATAACAACTGTATCTGACGTCGGACAAGACACTCCTACCGATTACGGTTGTATCTGACGTCGTACAAGACACATCTACCGATAAGAACTGTGTCTGATGTCGGACAAGACACGCTTACCGATTAACACAGATCAAGGGAAAATCATGTTTTCAAAAATTTGAAGAAAAAAAATCGACTAATTAGGAACAATTTAAATTTTACACAGAATTAAAGTGAAGGAATTCTTCCCTTGATATAGTTATAAAACCGCAATTGTTATAATGTAGTTTTTGTAAATGTTTATAAATGTACCAGCCAACTGATCAGCAACATTCTGGTAAATTTGTCAAGCGTCGTTAGTCGCAGAAAATCTACGTTTTCAACTTTAAAAGTTCGAAATAAAAGAGTTAAACGGAACAGCTCAAGCAAGAATGTAGTGTCTGTTTTGACAGAAATACATATTTTAACTCCTTCATTCATCTATATAGATTTCATATTCTGTTCTATAAAGCGTCAAATATCACATATACCTTATACAAAGTTTAATTACAAATCGCTTGTCCAATACATCTTTTCAAATATACAACAAAACCATTAGAATATCAGCGATCATTTCATGATCTCTGTCGGTTACAAGCCTTGATGTGTATCAAGTAATTACCCTACGATGTTTTGCCCATGTTAAAACCTGACTCGTTTGTAAAATCATCAGTATCGTTCAAGTTACCACTGAACTTTTTGTACGCATTAGGCGTGCTGGCGATTATTAGAACACAAGCGTATCTAATGCAAATACAACAGTTACACAGCCAAAGTACACCGAACAAGTCGGGTACTTTATATCATGGGTTGGTAGTCCAGACGCCATGGCAATGCCGGAACACGGACATGGTTGCCAATAGTTATTTCTAAAGGCACCAGGGGAAATTATCATTGATTTATCTAAGCTAGTCAGAAGGTGCAGGTAATTACTATAATCGACACAATGATGTATCCTGATGGTCCTGCGCTAAACACTAACAGACAAACCAGCCATCAGTCTTTTTGTTCCTCGTAAAACCCGAGGTGTGAGGTATATGTAAATCAGTAAATGACAGTTAATCAATCAGGGAAATTTATACAACTCAACTTTAGTTGCGGTTGACTTAATCTATAGACGAACTATATGATTGTATGACGTTAAAACAAAATTAGTCTCTTTGATATATAATTTGTGTTGTTGATCATTCCAACTTACTTAACATTTGACAATAAACTTGACCAAATTGGCAAAAGCCAGAAACGACAAAGATTGATTGATTGTTGTTTTACGCCACACGACAGTTATCCGCATACAAAAAGATAGTAGTTGAACATGGCTATTGAATTGGGTATATCAAACCTATTTGAATATCGTCTCGTTTATGTTCTCAATGTTAACGATATCACGTTTAGTTGAGTTTTTATTATTTCAGTAATTAGTTTTAGCACGCACAAACAGGTACTGATTATGAACAACATAGTTTAGTGTAACACCCGTTTTAAGACAATGATTAACAGTGACAACGCGTGTGTACATGTATATATATTTTGACATATAATAATATAAACACATCAAATTAATTTTTGGAACTTGAATTTAAATATTTAACACAACACTGAGACGGTAAGTAGGCCTAATAGTTTGAATCGATATGTAGTCTCCTAATTTCAGGACAGGTTATGTACTCCTTTGTTGAGTGTGGGTTTTAATCTGTAGATAATTACGGCTTCCAGTTGCCTTTTGATGAGTCTTTCTGACTTTTCGGTAAACACTGTGATTATGATTTTCTTTGATGTGATCTGCTTTGGCCGATTTTTGTCCATGTTCTTTTCCCCACTAAATTTGTGTTATTAAAATCTGACATAAATGGGTAATCTCATTTAACCAATGTACAATTAATTCCTTACACTTACATTGAATTGGATACCCTGTTTCTTTGGGATGGACTGGCAGAATATTAGTCACGTTCGAAAACTCAGTGAAATGTATAAAACAGCAGTCGCTGTCTTTTTTACTTTAAATTGTAGTTTTGTCATGTGTTTTTTCTGACTTCATTGTCCTCGTTAAAAAAGCCCGGACACACAGGAATAGACTTTTCCACGGTGAACCAATCGTACATGTTGGTTGTTAAAGTGATTCGGAAGGGGTTTCGGGGTCATCTGATATTGCGCAACTAATACAGAGGTTTTATTTGGCGTTATAGGAGTGATTAGTTTTCAATTTCTGTACGGACCTGTTTGCCAACATTCCTAGTGATGCTGTCGTCAAACTCCTTAAGCAGAGCGGTGTGTATCATGTAATTTTTATGAAAGATTGCAAATAACTACAATTGACATTGTTTTAAACAAAATATTTAAATTTGCTTTTGATCCAACATTAACAATTTAATATAATGACATTTAAACTTATGCATGTCCTTTTCATTTCAATTTATTTTTTTGATGTTAATATTTCTTCAGAAATTTAAGGGGCGATGAAAACATAAGAGGCGAAGAGATTGTCGTGATAAGAGTCGAATTTGTTTTGTAAAACTCGTTTCTATTATCTTCATGTGGGCCTAAGTGTATGTTTGTTTGATTGGGGTTTAACGTTGTACTCAAAGGTATTTCACTTATATGACGACGGATTGTTCACTTAACATTGCTCCTTGCCTAATTACGGTGGAAAACCCGGAGCAAACATCGTACAAATCACTCCTGTGATTGTCGGAGCTACATTCTGTCGACAGACGGGGTCGATCCCGTGAACGAAGTAGGACTAGTAAGCGCACACTCTAACCACTAAGCCACGGCCGCGTGCTTCTGTGTATATGAAGTTAAGCAATGCAGGCAAGTTTAAATAACATGCAGTGTATTCATGTTGTCAGCTGTTGGGGAACATTATTTTCCCAACAAAGCATCAATATATAACAGTTCGCATCTAAGCCCACATGGATTATGATATTCTGCGCTATTTGAATTAAACAGCCGTCGTTAAGCTAAAATATCATTGAGAGCGACATGAAGTCATTGTAACCAAACGCGAGTAGCTTCAAACGCCAAACAAGAAATACATTTTAAAGACCAAGAAAAGAAATAACCTGCTCTGATAGAGTAGAAACGTATATAGACTTTGGTAATTATCCTTTGGCTAATTAACACCATTAATGAGTGTCAATGAGCCAGTGTGTGATACAACAATCGCTTGTGACCTTGTCAAGTGCTCTATACGTCAACGATCTGGATATCTTATCTATTGATTGATTTCTACCACATTGTCGACTAAACCTTCAGCGGCTACATGGAAACAAGGGTATTTTTATCGATGAATGCATAATGACAAGGTTCCAGGGCATACCTGAAATAAAAATCCCTGACAGCCTATGTAGTTTTAAAGCAATTAAGAGATTAACAAAGCTCTTTTCAGGTTAGATGCCTGTTACGAGTGAGTATAGCGCTCAGATCAACATGTCATTGACCGTCTATGTATTAAATGCCAATCCTTTTTCATTCGCTACGTTTTTTTATCACTGTCCAGGGCAATAATCTAGTATTTTGCGCACCAATTCATCTTTACATGTATACAAATATGTATATTGAATACATGAAAAGAAAAAAAATTGCTTGCCTCCACCGGGAATCGAACCCGGGACATTTGGGTTACAGGTCCAACACGCTACCGACTGAGCTACAGAGGCCCACGGCAGAATGAATCCAGAATTCTAACTCAGTGAAGACGGCGATTTTCTCTCTACAAAACGCACGGACACCGGGACGCTAAATTAACAACTTTTCTATCTAGATATTACTCACAATTGGTTTTTGCTTGAGTAAATCGGAAAGCCTGAACTATGTATATATATGTATATGTTCGAATCCAGTTGGAGACAAGCAAATTTTTCTATCTTCATTTATTCAAAATATAAATAGAGGCAAGCACATTTTTTCTCTTCGTTTATTCAGTATATACAGTCTGACTGACCTACCTTTATTCTACATATGTTGAATTCTTTTCCACATACGTGAAATTCTTTTCCACATTTGTAAAATTCTTTTCCACATATGTGAAAAAGAATTTCACATACTAGTATGTGGAAA
>JAQQZZ010093266.1:0-17417 GCA_030265115.1 Mopalia vespertina
TTGTTCATGACAGACAAGGCATCATATGTCAATCACAATTTGGTTGTTGGATCACTCCTTGAGTCTGTTAACCGATTTTGCACAATTCTACAGCGTGGGTGTGGCTTGTTAATTGGATGGTTATAGTTGGTCTATTTTCTAATAATATGGCAATATAGCCTAGGTGACCAAAATACCAATGCTAGTCACAAAGGCACTATAGTTGGATTTTGTTTTTAATTGACAAAAAACTAGACTTTGCACTTAATTTCACCAACTACATCAACATGTATCACATCATTCCTGTATATGCGACCTTATGATATATATGAAAATCATTATGGCTGTGACTATTACACATTTAATAATTTATTTTGTATGTTGACTTTTATTTTAGAGCTCACCTCTTTAGCAAGGTAACAGTAGGTATTGGTAATATATGGTGAAAAGTTTGAGTTGGATTAATTTCTGACCAGACAGTGAACTTAATGTGCATGTTTGGGGTTCATGCAACACCGACTAGAGGGACGCTTCTAGATGGTTACGTCCACCAGGTCAATAATTAAATTTTACAAAAAACAAAACGGAACATACATGTGTATCTTTGAAATTTTGTTTGAGGTCTGAAGGCATTATGCTAGTCTCATGTGTATTCAGTACACTGGCGGGAAATTGTATTACAACTTCACTCATTCACGGGAAATTTTAGAAAATTCCAGCCATTTGTGTACGCTTACTAATCCTACTTCCTGTTCACAGGATCGAGTCCGTCTGTCGACCCTCAGGTATATGAGTGAGTCTCACGATGTGGCTCCGGCAATCGCGGGGATGGTTTTTATGAGGTTTCCCCTCGGTTTTCCACCGTAATTTGGCAAGGCACAGTGTGAAGAGGACAATCCATCGCCATATAAGTGAAATACCCTTGAGTATGATACTCAAGCAAACAAACATCTATATATTTGTACATCTGTCTCTTTTTACATCTGTCTGTTTGTGCATTTTTAATTGATTCATCTTCTTGCAACATGTCTGGCAGAGGGTTGGGATGGAGCTTCCTGGATGGAGCAACATGAAGCCCATCTGTTTGTGATGTTGCCATATTGTGTCCTGCGGTTGTCCTGTCTTGTCTTTGTTTAATGCCAGTCTTGTCTAGGGTGGTTTCCTTCACCCATTGGGCTACCAAACAAACAAACAAATATCAATTCATACAGGTGTCTTTCAGAACTTCTTGACTAGAGCACCGTCTTGAAGCTTAAGCAGTCACCAACAGTAATCTGATGGAGAGAAACCCAGACCTGTCTGAAACAACAGTGGGTCTGTTACTTAAACCACCATACATTAATAAATCTCATCACTAATCAGTCAGTCAATCAATCAATCAAAAACAGAATTGTCCTGCCTTGTCTTTGTTTGTTGCCAGTGGCGTCGAGGGGGGTTTCCTTCACCCATTAGGCTGGCATGCCGTTATGTGAGTGAAATAATCATAACTACTGCTTTAATCCCCAATCAGCCCCGCGGCCTTGGCTAAGTGGTTAGCGTGTGCGCTTACTTATCCTACTTGTACCGTTCACGGGATCAAGTTTGTGTGTCGACCATATTAAACCACAATCAAACAACTAAATCTTGTGTAAGTGTAAATAACTTCCGCACCTTTCATCTTTACAGTTGTGAATTGAATTTTGGAGTCCTTCCAATAAGGTTTGTGTGGCAGAATTGTATCATTCTTTGGAGCTACAGTAGTTTTTAACTTACAGCCCGTGGCTGTGGCTGAGTGGTTAGTGTGTCTACCTACTAATCCTACTCTGATTTAACGCCCACGAGTTGAGTCTGTCAACCATCAAGTGTATGAGTGAGTCACAGGATGTAGCTCCGGCAGTCGTGGGGGTGGTTTTATAAGCCCATCATTTGACAGGACGTATTATGTTATGGGGTTGTCTGTCCATCCGTCTAAACTAAGTGTCATTGTTCCATGTGACAAGACGTCGCTTGGGATTATTTTGGCGTATATCCAACTACAAGTTGCGCCACCTGGTTGTAAAGTCTAAATTTTGTTTCTGTAGGTTAATTTGAAACGTCTGGTGGAATATGAAATCAAACTTAGTATAAGTGTTCCATGTGACCATGTGATTGATTTTGGCGTGTGTTGACCTACAGGTGGCTCCACCTGATGGCAAAGTCTAAATTTAGTTTTCTGTATGTTTACTTAAAAACTTCTGGTGGAATTCGAAGCAAACTTTATATGATTGTTCCATGTGACCAGATGTGGCTTGGGATTAGTTTTGGCGTATGTCAGACATAGGTATATGTGGCATCACCTGGTGGCAAAGTCTAAATTTTGGTTCTGTATGTTAATTTGAAAACCTCTTGTGGAATTCGAATCAAACTTAGTAAGTGTGAGTGTTCCATTTGACAAGACAGAGATAAGATATTCCACATTTCAAGATGCCGTGTTGGATTTTGTCTGGTGTAACTTGTTAACTTGAAATCTCTTGTCAACTTTTTGATTCCAGACATTAACTTGAAACCTGCTTATGGAATTCAAATCAAACTTTGTTAGTATGAGTGTTCCATTTGACAAGGCCCTCTGGCTTGGGGTAGTTTGTTTGAAGAGTAGCAATGCTGTCTTTACTTAGCACTGGAGGAAAATTAACTTTACAACATTATGTAAACAAGTTACATCTTGGTTGTGCTAGCGTCAATTGTTGTTGGAATACACCGCCATCATATAAGTGAAGTACCTTTAAGGATGGCGTAAAACACCAATCAATCAATTAACCATTTGTCAAGACATTGTTAAGATATTCCATGGTCAAGATGTCGTGTCGCATTTTGTTTGGTGTATTCTTGTCTAGACATGCTGTCACCTCAATTTTAATATTCCATGTGGCAAGATTTCTTCGAGTGTATATTGCGACTCACTTGAGGTCTTGTTACAAGGCTTACTCTCGGAAATTCATCGTATTTAATCAAGGAACATTGTGAAATGGAAATCTGTCATCATATAAGTGAAATACCCTTGAGTGTGACGTTAAACCCCAATCAAACAAACAAAGCATCTTATTAACTTACAAGAACACAAAAGTATTTGTACTAAAACGTATACTAATCGTAAGCACAAATGGATTGACTGCCAGGTTTACCAGCAATCAGATTAGTTGAAGGAAAATTGGGTACAACTCCGAAAATCCGCCACCGTTAGCTGATTGTTTGCAAACAAACGTGCATATGCTCAGCATGAATTGAACCCCTGACAACAGAGACAAGGGCTATCAACTGAAAGGGCACACTATCCAAAGCATGTAGTCCAGGAGTCGAGGTTATAAAAGTCCTTGAGTAAGCTCAAGGTCATATTTCCTGCTTAGCTGACTCGACTCCGGAGTCCGTGTTTGAAAACTGAGGTTATAAAAAAATTGCACACACTTGTTACACACCCTTTTCGATTCGATTTTGGCGGGTGGTTGGAGGTAGCTTCCTGTGTCCCAATCAAACGATCGATTTGATTTGGAAAATGAGACCTTTATAAGGGTCAAAACATTTTATCAATGACAAAGAAAATCCCTAGAGTGCATTTGTATCTTTACTGAAGAGCTCCAAAACAATGTGCCCAAATGGTGGAATGTGCATTGATTTTGTACTCAGCCGAGTACATGTTCAAAACATTTTATAACCACCAAATTGGAGCACAACTTAGGGGATTCACGATCTAAATAGTTTAAGCACAGACTGACTTGAGTATGCTCAAACGTCGACCCCAGAACACTCAGTAAAAGAAACCCTGCCAATGAAAGATAAATGTGAACAGGTATTTTGTGAAAAACAAAAATGCATTAATAACTAATTATGGGACGATTATCTCCAGATTATGACTGATAAGGATCGCTTGGTAAAAAGAACCCAGTTGAAGAGAAGCGTGTACAAAATCATGGGCAAAGAAGAGCTCCCTAAACAAGGAGAGAATGCTGATAACACAGACAGTAATCAAGTGAGTTATTATCAGCAGGCTGGTCGTAATGAATTAGTTAGCTAGGTTAACCATGTGCATCTCTTCATCCTTTTCTTTGTCTTTCAGTGAATTGAACTTGCAATGACCATATATTAAGGGGTTGTCAATACTTGGCTCACTCTCAGGGCTCCAGTTAAGAGCCATATCTGTATGTTATGCCTTGAAAAAAACAAAATCTAAATATGCCTACGAGAAAAAGACCCAGCATTCCGAAAATAGGCTCCTTTAATTTCCAGTGAGCTTTCCAGTTTTGTTCAAAACAAGCCTTTTAAAATACACTACCATCTTGTCAATCATCCACTAAAAGTTAAGAACACTATGCCAGTAATTCACCCACTCATACACCCGGTTAGATTCGATGAGATCTATGAAAAACCGTCATTCTTTAAAACAATTTTTGTTTAAATTAACAACTAAAGCAAATGTTTGTATTCCAGATTGAGCTGAAAAAGCAAGAAGACCAAAATTATGACGTGGAAATATTTGATGATGATGATTTTTATCACCAGTTGTTGCGAGAATTAATAGAAAGGAAGACATCGGATATAACTGATCCTGTTGCCCTAAGTCGGTGGGTATACATTTGTTCACCATGAATTCATTCAAACATCTAACCATGGATTTGCCATTACCCTTGAAACTTGACTATGAATCTGCCTTTACCATTAACACCTGACCATGAATTTGCCTTTACCATTAACACCTGACCATGAATTTACCTCTACCGTTAACACTTGACTATGAATTTGCCTTTACCGTTAACACCTGACCATGAATTTGCCTCTACCATTAACACCTGACCATGAATTTGCCTTTACCATTACAACTTAACCATGAATTTGTCTCTACCCTTAACACCTGACCATGAATTTGCCTCTACCCTTAACACCTGACCATGAATTTGTCTCTACCCTTAACATCTGGTCATGAATTTGCCTCTACCCTTAACACCTGACCATGAATTTGGCATTACCCTTAACACCTGACCTTGAATTTGCCATTACCCTTAACACCTGACCATGAATTTGTCTCTACCCTTAACACCTGGTCATGAATTTGCCTCTACCCTTAACATCTGGTCATGAATTTGTCTCTACCCTTAACACCTGACCATGAATTTGGCATTACCCTTAACACCTGACCATGAATTTGCCATTACCCTTAACACCTGGCCATGAATTTGTCTCTACCCTTAACATCTGGTCATGAATTTGTCTCTACCCTTAACATCTGGTCATGAATTTGTCTCTACCCTTAACATCTGGTCATGAATTTGCCATTACCCTTAAAACTTGACCATGAATTTGCTTTTACCCTTAACACTTGACCATGAATTGGCCTCTAACCTTACAGGCGGATAATGAATTTGATGTTACTCTAAGCCCAACAAACTGACCATGAATTTTTCATTACTCCTAAAACTGACAATGACTTGTCTTTACCCTATCAGCCTGACCATGAATTTGCCATTACCCTATCAGCCTGACCAGGAATCTGATGTTACCCTATCAGCCTGACCAGGAATCTGATATAGCCCTTACATCTGCCATAACCTGCCTTATAAAATTTAGTATTACTTTTTAATATCAGCAGACAATACATTCGTTGTACACTTTCTACTTCACCTTGTTGACTGTTCTTATGAATCCGTTAATTCATTTATCGGCGGACCATGAATTTGCTATTATCTTATCGTTATCTTACCGGACTGACAATAAATTCCCTATTACCTGACCAAACTTGCATTAATACCATTATCACCTGACAAAGCCTAATAGTTACTGCGTTTGCGGAGTTGTTGCCTTGGTGCTCTCAGAGCTAAGAGACCCTGTGAACCTGGGGCGGATTCCACAAAAAATATTTGACTTTTGCGTTAAACTTTAAAATGCTGTTAAATGGATTTTTTTTTTAGTTTTAAAATGTAATTATTGATTATTGATTAATATAAACGTGTAAAATCAGTTATTCCAAGTTTTGACTTCAATTGCTATGTGGAATCAGCTCCTGATCTCTTGTTATGTCTTATTATTGCATCCTTTTTTTGTCCTGTTGTTTTACTTTGTTGCCAGTGGCGCCGAGGGTGGTTTCTTTCACCCATTGGGCTGGCATGCCGTCATATGAGTGAAATAACCTTAAGCAGGGCGTTAAAGTCCAATCGAACAAAAATAATAGTTATAAACTTATCTGGCTTTTAACCTGATAAAACCATTGATATTACTCATATAGAAATAGGATATAAAAGTAACAGCATATGTCAAGTAGACAGTGCTGTTACGCTTTTATTCTAACTTTTATTAGTTGAAGTGTCTTAAGAACAAATGTAGATTATCAGTAATCTTATTACCCTAAATCACCTGAAAATTCGTCCATAAAATTGCTACTTTGGAAGCTATTTTAAAGGCTTGGAAATTGTGTCTGAGAGTCAGACAATTGATTTCCCAGTTAGAAAGCATCAAGATTTCTCAGAAAACATAAATTTGTCTGTTTACATGCTGTAATATTGTCACAACAAGCAACAATGTAAGCATTGTTCATGAACGAAATTTTAGATGATTTACAGTAATCAGGGTCCAGTTGCTCGAAAAGTTATTAGTCCCTAAACACCAGATTAAATCTCTAAAAGTGGATTAGAGATAGACATTTAACATGGGAGACGTCATCCGTTGGAAATTTAATAGCGCAACGAGCAACCAGTCCCAGATGTTTCCTCCTTCGTTATTAAGTGAAGTGTCGTTGGGATGTAGGGATTTTCATGTATATGAACTTAGAACAGTAAATCTACTTTACTTGTAGAACACCAACCAACTGAACTTGGTGTTGCAATAATAATCTGACCATTATTTCACAATTGTCTTATCAATGACTTCATTCCAGGCAGTGGTTAGAGATACAAAGATTGAGAACGAAAGTCAAGAAGAAGGTGGACACAAAAGCCAGCAAAGGGAGGAAACTTAGGTGTGCTCATTACTTACAAGATTGTAAATTTGATAAGTCATTTCAATCAAACATGTGTAAAGTATACACAACTTTCCATTTGAAAGTGTAACGATTTGGTTCACAATTGTATCTAGCTTATAGCCGCTCATTCTTGCTAGACCTACCCAAGGTAATCTGTAAGGTCAGAAAGGCCCCTCCCTTAACTCCCCTTAATGATGACCTTGGGTATATAAGGGATTAACACGAGGCGGATCCGGCACTCAGTGGGTGGTTTTTATGAGGTTTTGTTTTGACTTTCCATCCTATTTAAGTAAGGCATAGTGAAAAGCAGACAATCTGTTGTCATGAACGGGAAATACACTCGAGAACGATGCTAAAACACAATAAATAAAACACAGAAATAATTCCGCCAAAAAAGGCCTAATCTTGCAACAAAGTTGAGAACTGAAGTTGCAAAATAAGGCTAAGTTTTGCAGGCTGAAAAAGCTTGCTTAGCAACTTTGCTCGACAGCGATACAAAAATGAAAAGATGGCTTTATCGGTCCACCATAGTTTTCCATGTCCTTTAACCTCTTATGAACTATAAAAATCCACCAAAACCAGATTCCACTGACAATGGTTACCATTATTAAGTTAAACATAAATTTTAACTTAAGTATTAACTTTGAAGTAACTTTCAACAGTTAAATCTTGTAATCCTGTAAATAGTGAAGTAAATATTATTTTTATCTTAGGTATGGTATTCACAAAAAGCTGGTTAATTTCATGGCACCAGTGGATAACAGTACCTGGACAGATGACGCCAGGTGTGTTGAAATTATCATTAATTATAACGAGCTATGATAGTTGTTTTGCTGCATGAATACAATAAACTAAATATTTACTGGAGATATATTTTGATAATTTTATTTATATATCTACTGATTATTACTTTTGAGATATGTATCATATTTTAATAATACGGTTGAGTATGGTAACAATTTTTCCTCAAAGCATCTTGGGGAAATAGTTTTCCAGTCTTGATACTCCTGTCATAAAGGCATGTCAGGAACATTACAATATTTGCTATTTGTTGTTTTGTGAATGTGTACACATCGTTCTATTGCATGAGGGCCGTGGCTTACTGGTAGCGTGTGCGCTTACTTATCCTGCTTCGATGTACTGTTCACCTGATCAAGTCTGCCTGTCACACGAGTCACACGTTGTGGGTCCTGCAATGGCGGGGGTGGTTTTTACGAGCTTCCCTCTCGGTTTTCCACCGTAATAAGGCAAGGTGCAGTGTCAAGTGGACAATCCATCATCATATAAGTGAAATACCCTTCAGTACGACGTTAAACATCAATCAAACAAACAAACAATCTTATTGCATGAAGTATTGAGGACAGTGATTAGCCATTTCCTTGTCATTGAATAACCAATCACTGCACTCAATACATCATGCAATAAGACAAATGTCATTGTTTGTTGCCAGTAATGTTAAAGGTGCCTAAAGAACCTTTAAAACGGCATGATACACCTATCAACAAATAACTCTTACTCAATTCTAAATACAGTCAAACCAATCTTTTGCAAGACTGTGTTGAAAATAGCATTTTATTAATACTGCTGTCATTGTAATAGACATGTTAAGACAAGCTCTATAACTCCAATAAGTGCAAAAAATGTGTTAAAAGAAACTGTTTATTTATTGAGGAAAATAAAATCATCAAAGGTGCCTTCTTCTTCTTCTTTATCGTTGCAGAGATGACCTCTATCGATCTATGTTCGGGAAAATGTTCAGCCAGACGACAAGAGAAGGAAGATGAATAGTGTTTTGTATAACCCAGTCTACAAATAAATAACGACAATAGCCTGTGTGTTTGATTGATGATATCAAATAATAGAAATGGTGGCTTGTGTGAGCATCATGCTCCCTGCTGCAGACCTGTCTACTTTTACACATTTCGAGTATATTGTACACTTAACTGGTCCAAACTTCACTTGTACACATAACTGGTCCAAACTACACATAACTGAGAAAATTGTACACTAATAGGAAAATTATCAATTTTGCCTTACATTCAAATGTAGCAGTTCAATTTTTGTTCCAGGAAAGTTACATAAAAGACTGAAATAATACCTTTGTTATGACAAAAAGATCTTTACACATTATAGATTTGAATCTCATTGAATTGTATTAACCGTCAACAGAGATACCACATTGTGGTGTTTGGAATAAGGCCTGCCTCTGACTCACAAATAATGTTGAATCTGTATGGCCTTTTACCTCGCTTTAAAACACTCTGGGCTCTTCTTTGAATATTCACCGATGTGTTCAATACATATAATATGCACTGCCGTGCTCATGCAGGGCTCATGCAAGGCTATGTGAATTTTGAGACAAATTGCCACTGTCTTGCATGTTGTGGATCACGTGACAAGCTTTGGAAATCAGACATGTCCAGCAGAATCTCGAGCTAACCGTGAAAAACCATTTTAAATCGATCAAAAGCAAGCGGGGTACTGCTGAGAAATGATTGAGTTTCACATGAGTATGAATGTCGAGTGGTCGCTTTATGAATTTATCTAACCAACAAGTGTTCAAGGAAGAAAATGAAATGGTTTAAATCAGGGTTAGGCCATACAATTTTTATATTTTGGAAGATTATTTGGAGAAATATAGTTCACCTAAATCAAAAGGTTAGGAAGACTTAAAGAATGTAACTATACACATTAATGAACACAAGCTTTGGTCTGCCTATACTCCTTATGATGTACATTCTTTTCAGTATTCCAGAATTGAGGATTTTGTACATAGTCCTCTCAAAATACTCATAATGTAGTTTTGTACACAGAAGTGCTTGTGTGGGTGACCTAGTGTAACATTCTTGAGTCCTGGAACTTATCCGAGCGAAGCATTGAGCTGATTTTGAGTGGTGTCACACTATGTTGATTTGTGCAGGCAGTGGGTTTGGAGCTTTTTATTGCCCTGGTCAGTGTCTTAGCTAGGATTGGAAATCTGCCCGTCATAAATCCCTATTTTGAGAAATTTTGCCTGTCAAAATATTCCATTTTCCTATCTTTTCAATGTTAAAATTCAGAATTTCTACCTGTCCTTTTAACCATTATTGGGAAAATGACAGGTGGAAAATGACAGGTCTCCAGCTAAGACTCTGGCCCTGGTGCTTTAAGAGCTGCTGGGCGGATCTGTTTGTAATGTCCGGGTACCACAGGGAAACACTGTCGCAATGTCTTGAATACTGGTACCGATCTTTCACAGCCGTATTTTGTGTTGCTGTTGTATGCAGCTGTATGACTCAATGGGAGAATTGGCATCTTTTTACCTTTTCTTTTATGCTTTAATTAGATAGAATTTAAGGGGTACCCAGAAGTGGAGCAAATTACACGAAACATCACATAACCTTTCTTACATGTCTTATAAGTGGTGATAAATTCTGCACAGTAGATAACTACTATGAAGATGATAGCAAAACCTATGAGAAAGACAGGAGACTCACACAGATTATAATGCATACATAGAAGGATTGGTGTTCAACGCCTGAGGAACTTTGCTTTAATATATTTTACATAATGTTGGTGATCTCCACACTAGCACACTGACACAATCAAAGTAGAAGTGTTTTGCCCTGTGAAGGGTTGCCTGTTGCTCACAACATATTTCCCTAAACCAGAGCATAAGTTGCATAACAGTAATTTGGAATACTATAACTAATAATACACTTCCATATTGTTGTAATGATATGATCTGTGTTATTTTTGTATTTGTATTTCTTTTTTTAATTTATTGTAACTCAATCCAAGGTGATTGAGTGTAGTTTATACAGCCAGGTCAGAAGGTGCTCTCTGACCTCAATCAGGGAATGCATGTAAGGTTCCAGCCTGTCACTCATGCTGCACATGTGATGCATACTTGGGTATTATTTCAGTGGCGGGTTTGTCCGCAGATCAAAACCCGCCACTGAAATAATACCCAAGTATAGGACGTCGAGGTACTGTCAATGTCCAAATGATAAATATCGAACGTCGACGGCCTATTTAATAGGACTATTTTCACTCATGCTCCACATGCCGGGTAGCTCAGATAACCAATCAATGTCTTAGATGCACTTATGCAATTCATCTATATTCTCTCACAATAACCCTCATTCATCATTCAGTAAAATTTTAGCAAGCCACTGAACAAGAGCATTTCTGAAGTCCTCAGAAAATTTATTTTATTAAGCAGGCCGCAACTCATCTAAAATCTTCTTACAAAATTCATTTCAACTGCATATAATGTATCGGGGCCCTTATCCCACGAGGGTGACGAGACGTCAACAAGAAATAACATTGGCTCCTGCCCCAGGCCCACACCGAAGGCCGAGACGTACAACTGCCACGGCCACCAGTCAACATGATACAGAAAGCCATGTTTCCTCTATACATCATGAAGAAAACCTTCATAGAGACCCATGACCACCTTTCACATCAACCTCAGTCCAGTATGAGCAAAGGGAGCACACAAGTGGACCCTCTTTCCTTCCCTCCCTTCCTTTGGGCATCTCGATGTTACTCATTTATACATCCAAGCATCCAGCCAAGCCATCCCATTCCCTGAGCAGGAGGTGTATACCTTACAGTCAGCTTATGCACCCTCCAACTTCGGATTTGCGACGGCCACACTAGGATCAAGACAGGAGTTTTTTTTACACCAGGCATGTCAGGAAGGAAATTCTCCATCAATGGAGTTCCATCAGAGAGTTTGCCTGACATAGAGACTGTGTCTCCATCTATGCCGAGGAACATTTTGCAAGGTAGAGACATTAACCTAGCTTTCCTGTTGATTTACGACACTGACAATTGTAGACTTATAGTGACTCATAATGGTGAAACATTTCAAATGAAAAATGATCCACGTCTGCAGCGAAGTTAATCACTTACTGAGTTTATAAAATCTTCTCTATCTACAGAAACGTAATGTGTGAAGCTGACCCACACCGTATAACTGAACTCGATGCTTATCTCATTGATGTTGGACCCACGGCCATGGCTTAGTGGTTAGAGAGTGGGCTTGCTGAGCCTACTTCGATGTACCGTTCACAGGATCGAGTCTGTCTGTCGACCCTCAGGTATATGAGTGAGTCACAAGACTTGGCTCCGGCAATCGCGGGGGTGATTTTTACGAGGTTTCCTGCCGGTTTTCCATCGAAATAAGGCAAGGAGCTGTGTGAAGTGGACAATCCGTCGTCATATAAGTGAAATACCCTTGAGTACGACATTAAACCCCAATCAAACAAACAAAATCATTGATGTTGTTGGTATGTCGGGTAAATTTCGGGGTACAGTATTTTACGGCTACCATAAAGCTTTATTCGCAAAAGCTGCAGCTATGTTGCAGCACCGTAACATTAAAGTTTATTGGTCCATCAGGGACAACAAATTGTTTACTACTTATTTTGCAGGATGTAAGGCGAATGCTTGTGGAATTTGTCACCAGTTAAATCACGAAACACATTTCTGTTCACAACTTGGACAGCAGCCCAGTGCTAAATTTAACAACAGGGGTACTCTTTTCAATAACCATGCCAAAAGTAATCTAGACAAGCACGGTCTTGTTAGACTAACATTCCAAAATAAAGAAATTTGTAACAATTTTAATGCAACATCGGGTTGCACACGAGCCGCATGTATCTTTGCCCATATGTGCATTTCGTGTCATGGGGAAAATCCACAGTTAAGATGTCAAGCACAATACAAACCACTAAGTCGTAAAGAGAATAAGGTAGGCAAACAATAACAACCACTGTTAGACCAAACTAATGACCTGACTAGTTTCCCTTTGCTCGCTAACACACCAATCAACATTTCTCAGCTTTAAAAAGATTTAAGTAAACACCCAGATCGTTCCTTTGTGAACAATTTAATAGACGGTTTAATGGTTGGCTTTGACACTCCTTACCCACATCACTCAGAAATATTTGTTTGAACAATACATTACAACAACTTTTGGAGAAATCAGTGAGTGAAAACACTATAAATATATAAATCAGCTATTTCATGTTTTATAAACTTCGTAAACCTGCACAATATTTCAGCATCACTAGCGCATTTGCCACCCACAAACGAACATGTTTTATGCTTATTTGTAGTACATTGCTTTCAGAACTTAAATCTAAAAATAGCCTCCATAAAGTCATACGTATAGCTGGTATTCGCTTCTTCTATATCCAATCAGGCTATAGTAACCCATTTCTTAGTTATTGCGGATTGCCGCTTTATCGCCTGCATCTGGTTTTGAATGCAATACAAAAAAATCAAAGTATAGACAGCCAAGGTATAAGGAAAGTTCGACTGCCCATAACTAACCTGATATTTAATTATGCCAGCTAATCATAGCCCTAAGAGGATGAGTTTTTGGTCTATATCTAGATACACTGATAATTGCAGTGTGTACAGTTGCATTTCATGGGTTCTTAAGGTGTGGAGAATTTACTGTCAGGAAAAAACTTAATCCAAGTAGAAATGTGTTTGTTGAAGATGTTAAATGGGCGGCAGAAGGGCACAAATTAATCTTGCCACCAATCAGGGCGTTAATATTATTTTCTGTCGATCTTGTGGTTTACTTTGTCCAGTTGGTTGCATGAAATCTTTCTTCAAGCTCAGACTTAAATCTTACACACAGAAATCTGATCCATTGTTCACAACAGAAGTAGGACACGCTACAAATCACAATATAGGGAACAGTTATGTTGCGCTTGGGGGTGGAAAATGAAGTATTTCAGACTCGCATAAAAATATTTTTTCCATAATCAACAATGTCTGAAGGTTTTGAAACTTCAATGGTCAGTTCGTGTTAAAAGAGGAAACATATTTTTTCCTCACTAACACATGACCAACTGCTAACTGGTTACGGACACTACACAGGGAATACTTATCCACAAATACAGCAAATATGTCGATAAAGTTTCAATATTTTGAAATGCTAATAACAAGTACAGATGTTTCTCTCACCATTAATTCAAAATATATAAAGACAGATATACTATAAATAGGAGGCTTGGTAAAATTTTAATAGTCAAAATGTACTCAATATATGTCCTGTTTTGTTTTTAAATAAAAATTGCGTGTATTTCAATTCTTGTCCAGTATTTACATTATCAGATAAGGGTTCATACTAATTAACAATAAATGTGAGAACAAACTATTGTCCAACTGGTTGACAGTTTCCATCAAGCTGACGTGAACAGGTCGTGAGCACGACAGAACAGTCACGAGGGAAGAGTTTTGGGGTGCTCGTAAAATTAATTTCAAAATTGACTACGTCCGTTGTGATTCGCCACCGGTGTCGTGAAATAGCTTTGCTATGGATGTCATGACTGAAGAAGCATGGTACCATAAAAGAAGCCCCTCACTTGAGACCGCCTCACTTCGGACGAAACAAAGCTCAAGCCGCGCTGAGCTTTGATCAGGCGGGCAGTCGTGAGCTATTATCAGTCAGGCGAAAATATCAGACAATAAATAAGTTCTGGCTCTTTAAAAAATAACAAATTAAAAAGAATACTTGCTGAAACGTTTACAAAACATTTGTAACATGTCGAGAAACTCCGGTTATGAATACAACACTGATCAGAGCATGCGTATGTTGTTCATAGGAGGACGAGTGTCACGTGACCATAAAATAGTCGCGTGAAAGAAGGTGTCCATCAATATGTTTAGTTTTGTTTTGAAATACGTTATTCACCTTAGATTCATTTTAATTTCATATTGTACTTGTTCATAGTAGTTTTCAGACTTTTCCCGAGGTGTTTTGTCACAGAATTCCTGTTCATTTTAATTGTCGATTTCCTTGCGAGTCTGAAAGGTTGTCGTTTACGTCGCGGTTAAATTACAGCACATCTATTACAGTCAATATTTTACCCCTCTAGATCATTTTACTGGAATTTATACGTAGAGCTACAGAAAACAAATTGGTCAATGTCAAAATTTCTATAAACTAGATCTTCAGAATTGTCACGATTGGCATTCTATGAGGTACATTTTTTAACATTTTCGGATTCATCTCTTCCTATCCACACGAACAAAAATTAAAAACAAACATGAATATTCATTTTGTATATTGGTTACATAGGTTTTTTTATTTATGTGTGTTTAGATCGAATTTAACAGAAATGGACATTCAAAGTTATAGCAATAAAATATGATCTTTTAATAACAAATTAACAATAATATATGGTATAAATGAAAACAAATAAAGACAGTTGTTATGTACATGTTTATTATTAATTTAAAGCAAGTTTTGCTGGGAAGACAACCAAACATGTAGCCGTGTCAAACCCTCTCAATAAACAAGTGTCAAGGAAAGGATTATTCATTGGATTAGCTTATAAGTGATACCACTCACACATGTATGGTTTTTTTTATAAACATAATTTTATTAATGACTTTGTACACATTAAGCCGTTTGGCTTATCTCGCGTACATTTATGCAATACAGCGGAAAATGAAAATTAATATGAAATGAATACATGTAAGAGAGTAGTATAAGAAAGGGGGTTCGGGCGCATTTTCCCTGGGACACTCCCCACCCCTTCAGGAGGGTCCCAGCATGCATACATAACTGCCCCCGGAATGTATGTAAGCCAAACTCATCCAGTCTTGGGATCGTAGCGAACGAATTTCTATTTAGACAAATGCTATACTATTGAATACACCGGGGGTATAATGAAGGGTAAGAATAATTGTCAGTGGCTTGTTATAGGCTCTACGAAACTCTGCGATCGCTCCTGCCTGGGCACGCATTGTAAAGTCCACCTGATGCGCCTCTCTGTCAAGCTTGTGGCAACGAAAATGTCAGGAACTGGCAGCGAAAGAAGGCAGCGTTCGGGAAGGAGTTCAAACGTTTGGCCGGGATTGACCCCTCTCCAGTTTCCAATTAGAGAGATATACATCACTACAAATACTCATCCGAAGTGACTAACATGTATGAATATACCACTCAACAGATGGATGAATACGTCACCCTGCTGTTGGCTGAAATACATATACCCGATCCGGTCCAGAAGGCTGTGAGAAACATTCTGGACGAGCAAATCCCGGAAGCAGTGAAGGAGAGACCCTGCTGCAGGAATTTGATCCCCTCCCACTGGGAGCCCCGCGGTCGCCAAAGGACTACGAGGAGGATGTAGGAAAGCTCGAGTTCCGCCAAGCCCCTGGGAAATCGGACATTACTAGAACGGTTGGCAGATGGATATGTCTGAAAGTCACGGCGCATACCCTAGAACTTTCCTCCAGGTGGCGCGCCCCCAGATCTGGCCAAAACTTGTGGAAGGACGCCTAGCCGTCAATGGCGTCAAGTTCCAGCTTGCCCTCAAAGTCAAGCTCAGCAAAACTAATGCAGATGGCACTGAAGAGTCCACAGACGCTGTGCTACGTCACCAACAGGAGGCCATTCTTAAGGCTAGCGAAATCAAAGCTGCGTTGGACAAGACCATTCCACACATCCTGGAGCTGCTCCAGAAGTGAACACAGAGAGGCTCCAGGTGGGTCGTCGGCCAAGTGGAAACACTTTGGCTGGACATTGCCCCATATCAGCCACTGTGAGACGGTTCCTACATTCCTCTACCCTCTGCAGTGGCTTCAAAGAACGTGATAAACAAAGACGATCTCTGCTTACGATAGGCCCTACTGTCTGCCCTATTTCTCGCAGTAGACCATGTGGATAGGCCCACCAAGAACCCACCCAGCACAACCTCGATTTCAATGGAGTCGACGCCCCCACACCAATTTCTATTATTTCAAAGGTCGAGAAGAAGAACGACCCTGCAATCAATGTCTTCGGGTGGAATGAGGAGGTAACCATCCACCACCTCAGCAACAAGCCTGAACACACGCCCCGCATCAACCTACTGCTGATCGTAAAGGCCGGTTAATTTCACTATACCGAGAACGCAAGCACTTCTGCCCTCGCTGTCTCCACGGCTATTCCAGGAAAGACCTACTGGACGCCCACACCCCCAAGTGTCTCGGGATTGGCCAGACGGCTGTGAGGATGGAGATGCCCGAAGAGGGTAAAAACAAGCCCACCTTCCAGAACCACCACAACAGCTGCCTGCACCATTTGTCATCTATGCCGACTTTGAAGCTCTAACCACAAAAATCGAGGGGGCTGCCTTAAACCCGAGCGAAAGCAATACCCAGAAAAAAGCACCATCATCAGGCCTGCAGCCTCTGCTACGTCATTGTGCGATGTGATGGACATACAGAGTCGCCGGTGGAATATCGAGGTCCCAATACGACAGAATGCTTCTTAAATGCACTCCAGGGTGAGGATTGCAAAACAAAGGCGGAGCTTGATAACCCCAAGGCAATGCGGAAGGACAGGCAGGCCTACAACAACGCCACCACCTGCCATGTTTGCGAAAACCGCTCGGGGACGACTCTGTCCGCGATCATTGCCACATCACCGGTAAGTACAGGGGAGCCGCCCACAACGACTGCAACTTAAAGTTGCGTCTGAGCC
>JAQQZZ010093277.1:0-17417 GCA_030265115.1 Mopalia vespertina
ATTGGGGTTTAACGTCGTACTCAAGGGTATTTCACTTATATGACGACGGATTGTCAACTTCACACTGCTCCTTGCCTTATTCCGGGAGGAAACCTCCTAAAAACCACCCCCGTGATTGCCGGAGCCACATTTTGTGACTCATATACCTGAAGGTCGACAGGCGGACTTGATCCCATGAACGGTACATCAAAGTAGGCTCCGAAAGCGCACTCGCTAACCACTAAGCCACGGCCGCGGGCGAGAGAACAACTAAGAGTAACAGGAAGCAGAAGATGAGTGCTAATAATAATAACAGGAGTTGATGGCTGACATCAACAATACATTTTGATATTGGTTCAGCTTATACCTTCATAACGTCTTTAAGTTAATGGGCCATCTCTGGACTATTGGTACATGTAGGATACGATCTTCAAAGTCGTTAAAAACTATCAATTAGATTGGTGTTCTATGCCATACAATGCAAACATTATTTAATTTCACTATGAGGGTATGCAGATTATGAGATTTCCTCTCAGTTTTCTACACTATTTAAGTAACGCACAGTGTGAAGTGAACAACCCTTCATCATATAAAGAAAATATTCTTGTGTATAGCATTAAACTCTAAATAAACAAACAAACAAACAAACAAAATCATGCTGCACCATGGCAACAGAAAGCTTCTAGTACCTATTTTTGATAACTGAAAAAGGTGACAATGCAAACCTAACTTGATGACAATGTTAACCTACAAATGGGTAACCAAAATAAATGTCACGGTTGCTAATGGCTTCTATATATACCCATACATGTAAGCCACTGAAGGCCATTCCAAAGAATATAAAACATTGGTCGAGTAAATGGAAAAAAAGTAAATTATTTAACAGTGCACTTTTAAACATCATGAGCTGGGAAATAACTATGGGCATACAGTTAACATGAAGGACAAATCTATATAGCTTACAGATAATTTTCTAAAAAAGACAAATGCCACAGACTTGTTCGTGATGAAGGGGTTGAGGCATGAGACTGGACAGAGGTTATAGCTTTGTGGTTAGAAATCCAGCCTAACACAGACTGTCTCTGATGTGGATAGACACAAGCTCAAGTTGACACAAACAGCCAGGGGATACAGTATCAGTGACAACACACCACACATCTCAGTCGGAAATAATGGCTCCAGTTATTACAAAAGTGGATCAACTTAATATTTCAAAGCCACAAATGTGCAATCTTCATAGACTGTTTGTTTGTTGGATTGGGTAAACCCACTCAGGGGCTTAGCCAGAAATCAAAAGTATGGTGTCCAAAATGGTCATTTTCCTTCACTTTTCAAATAACTGGGTGTCCACTTTTAACAGTTTTCCTATATCCTGCATGTTAAAGTTTCTTGAAACAGGGTGTCCAAATGAGGCAATTTTTCACTTCAGGGTGTCCATTTGGACGGGTAGACGGGTGTCTGCCTAAGCCCTTGAGCCAACCCTTCATGCCACTGGCAACAAACAGACATTACAGGACAATTACCCAACAACAATAAAGACATGACAAACAGTTTGGTTTCACGGAGCCTCTGAGCTTTGGGAGCACCAGGGCAACAGGAAGCTCTCGCCCAACTACCCACACAATCGTCATAGCAATATTTGTAACCGCGGCCAACAAACCAGGCTGTTATAGGATATAAACTACAATAATGGACTACTTTACTGTTTGTTGATTAGAGATTTAATGGTGACAACCACACTAACAGGAATCTCCATCTAACTGCCAGCTTATCATTCAAGCAAATTAATTTAATAAAACAGGTAAACAACTTATGATTAATTAATTTTCATATTAATTTTACTCTAAATCTCAAATAGCTAAGAGAAAACACGTATATGCATATGTTCATTTATACTTTGAAAATCTTTCTCTACATTAAACATATACATTGATTATAGGGGTGACTATTGCCTCTTATTTGACTATTGTGATAGAATAGCGATAACTTACAATACCACTGCAATACTTAAAGTATTACGATACTATTGTAATAGAGTTATGAGCAGGTTGAATATTAAACACTGTGTGTGTGTGTTCTGAAGATTCAAAACATGCAATAATGAAGAACCCTGAATTAAAAGTATTAATAAAATTTGCAAAGCTTACCAATGGTCTGTATATGCTCCATTTGAATGTACATATTAGGTAAGTAGGTCAACTATTTCCTTACCAAAAGACTATCATTAGTTTACTATTGTGGCAGCAAGTATGGAAATAAATCAGTAGTTCAATGCATCAGTACAACCCCTACATGTACATATAAACAGAACAAAATTTCCTTAGCAAGTTCAATATCCCTTTAACATAGTCACATTTCACAGGAGGAGTAGTAGATTTCAAGCAAACAGAGGTCCTGTTTGTTTGTTTGATTTGGGGTTTAACGTCGTACTCAAGGGTATTTCACTTATATGATGATGGATTGTCCACTTCATAATGTTCCTTGCCTGATTACATTGGAAAACCCGAAAGAAAACCTCGTAAAACCAACCCCGCGCTTGCCGGAGAGACATTGTGTGACTCACTCATATACCTGATGGTCGACAGACGAACTCGATTCCGTAAATGGTGCATCGAAGTAGGATTAGTAAGCGGACATGCTATACACTAAACCTCAGCTCCGGAGACTTTTAAAAAATTAGTGTCCGAAATATAAGAGCATCCACGGTATATGTACATGTAGGTTCACAAAACAATGTCTCACACAGTCCTAATTAAAACTTCTAATCCTGCTTTGCTTTTTTGTCCAGTCCCTCCACCATAATTTTTCCACATTATTATTTGAATACTTTGAGCGCGGTTTTGAGTACTCTACTAATCTAATCCACACAAAATGAATGAATAATAATGTTAATGTGATAAAAATACATATTTATACCAAAGGACAAACTAATCATGATTAAAAATGTTAATTATTCCATCACACTGGTGATCAGACAAAAGTTCAATTTGCTATGTTCTGATCCAGATCCAGATTAATAAATCACTAATTCACAATAATAGATGAATCTTTTATTGTTTTAATTGGTTTTAATGTCATACTCAAGCAGGCCTGTACTGTTAGGAAGAGCTAACAAAAGGAAGTCTTCATTGTCATCGTTATCCAAACTCATGTTAGGAGAAATGATTTGTATGTTAACTAAATCATTCAAAATTAATCAAATATGAAATTTTAAAACAGATTTTGAAAAATACTGTTAACACAGACATTAGCTGAAGTTATGTTTTACAGAAGCAAAGCGCTGCAAAGGTATGACAAATTCAAATTGTAAGATCTAGAAACTTTCAGTGGACTAATTTTTAGGTGTAGTTTTGAAAATATTACAGTACAGGCTTGCCAAGGGTATATAGTTTACTAATATGCTGACAGAAATGTTTATCACTCACTCTGTCTCACTTTAATGAAGTGAAAAAATGAGAAGAAACTTTGAAATAAGCCACGCTTGAGATTGCAGGAGTCACTTCTTGTGACTGACTCACATACAGGCCCAATATCCAGTGGGGCACTCGAACACGTGATCAATACATCGATGAAGGATCAGCCATTCAACACCCTAACCACTGAACCATGACCAATAGTCACAGTGGAGGTCTGAATCATCAACATGATATGTCTGTATATTATTTCAATTAAAACCCAATATTAAATTAAATCAGGAATACATGTGACTGAGTGTCCGGTATAAAAGTCAAATATACAGAATAATGCGGCTACATGTACCTTTGTGAACTGGTATACAGAATAACATATCCTATACAACATAGATATATACAATTATTATCAACTGAACAATGGCCAGTATTACAAACAAATGTAGCCTTATTCATAAAAACTAACACAAGGGAAGTAACTGTGTTGTCAATTCCACTGTCTTTTATTGTGTTAGATGAACTTAGAATCATTATATTTAGGAGTTGAATTAAGTTAGTTATTTGAAAATTGCTCTGATAGTTTAAGCCTGAATTCTCAAGGAAGCAATAGGATTTAAAGTAATTGACAGTACCAGTCACTTGATGTTTACTTGTAAGTCCGTAACAGGTAAAAATAAAACTAAAAAAACACTGATACAACCAGCAAAAAAATACAAGAAAGAAATCCATAAAGGTCCATGGCCATCATGTAATGATATAAACTGACACTTTAAGTATTAAATAAGTGTACGCCATAATGTGCCCATTGTAATAAATCTTTAGTATAATAAATCTATGTTAGTATCAAACCGGACATTTATGATTCTTATACACAAGAAATAATGCTTATACACAAGGATTCTTATACACGAGAAATGATTATTATACACAAGGATTCTTATACAGAAGATAAGTAAACTCAAGTCCTATCTCTATCATTTGTCCATGCAGGGTCAGTGCAAAGAATGTTAACTTCTATATAAAGATGCCTGAAAAACACAATCTACATTATTTACTGTAAAATTGTGTAAAACCAGGCCAGAAAAGGGATTGGAATGAGAATTTAAGTCAAGAGAATCCCAAACTTACATCCCTAGGTATTATACATGGCTGAGTTTGACACATGGGTTTTAATATGGGTGTTTATTAATTAATATGCCAACAGACAACAGTCATATGTCAGCCATACTGGAACATTTTATGAACCCTTGCAAACAAATTTATTTATAACTTCAAGATTGATTGATTGATAGGCATTTAATGCAGTGCCTAAGGCTATTTTACTTTTATGGTGGCACTGTACTTCCAAAATTTGTTTGTTTATTTGATTGGAGTTTAACGTCATACTCAAGGGTATTTCACTTAAATGTGTATGACGACCAGTTTAATAGATAAGGCATGTGTGATCTTTTGTTACTAACTAAAATAACAATTAGGTTATCAGTGGGAAGTTATATGGAAACTCAATCTGAAATACAGATTTGTATTTCATTAAAGTTTATTATTATATACCAATAATTATATAAACTTGAATATAAAATGTTCTCTTTTATGTAAACAAGTCAACAAGAACAACAAAGAAACAGTCACAAAATTAAATACACTACTACTCAATTACTGGAATTAAAGAGATCAAGTCAAATTAATTTCTTATCCACAAGCTGATTTACCATTTGTCAGTAATTACAATTAGCTAATTATGGGTATGGGTTGTTAGTAATTATTGTTAAACTGACATATAAAGGTACATTGCCTGATACATGGGCCTGCAGCTAGGACACAAATGTGAACAGGCCTACTCAACCAGGGTTTCTATTAAAATCAATACCTGTCCATTCTGACCATTGTTATGACCATGTGCACCCAATACAATGATAGACAGCCACCAGGGACACATAGTGTGAAGGCACCAGATTGATATGGGATGTCACTGATAGGACAAGGACAATAAAACAGCTTGGAGTACATCCAACTCCTTTCAGGAGACATAATTTGCAATGGTCAGTAAACAGATCCAAAACTAAATTATGATATTTATTAAAATTAATCTGCATCTAGTTGTGCTTCTATCAAACCAGTGTGTTTTCAAATTGAGAAGATTTCAGGGTTGCTAAACAGTAAACTGTTTATACACTGTTTTGATGTGATGTCTCCTGTCGAGAAACCCTCACCCCCAAACCACACGACCATGTTAACAGTCGGAATCCTTAAAGCTACAGTACTTTTGAACAGGCATCATGTGCACTTTCTGAGCTATAAACAGATTTATAGATAATTTTGTGAAACAGCACAAGAAGACTGAGAATAGCTACCACACATTATGGATGATATCAGTAGCGATTACAGGCAATTAAAGTGAAATGGTGCACCACTCAATAATATATGCAAAGAATTGTTTTTTTTATAATCTGCTTAATGAAAATCACATTACATATCCCAATATAACAAACCTATGTTAGCCTTATACCTGAAATACATGTTACATTGTATACACAAGATTTATAAGAATGCTACTCCAGATGCCTGTACGTGTTGGTAAACAGTTATGGCAAGAAATCCACTCCCCAGAGAACATACAGTATTTTTTATAGATAAAACACACCAGCATATCTTCATTGTACTTTGTTATACATCAATTTAAAACAAGAATAATTTCTTATTTCAGGAGCGTTAAGTAGCACCTGGATGCTAAATGGCTGTAGAAAAACAGTGTAAGAAAGTGAATCACTTTGGAAAATCATAATTAACAATCATCAAAGGCATCTTACCTGAGGACATTAGTGAGGAAGTAATTCTGAATGCAGTGGCCAGTAGTGGACATGTTTGTGTCCAGGTGAAGAGAGTAAGAGAGAAGTGAACAGCTTTACACTCCTGGACAGTGTAATAATAGAGGGTGAACAGGCTCTGAGTGATACAGCACTGTTCACACACAGGGAGACTTGAGCCAATGTAAATCACACAGCTTCTCCAACCACCTGCCACCCTATCAGTTCTCTTATAGCCACAACACTATTACAAAGGTTCAGCCTCTGTTACACACAATCAGTCTATTTAGCTATTAATAATAATAACAGGAACAACTTATAAATTCCACTCTTGGGCTGGGTATGAATCACTAGTTAGGAGCACAAATGCATAATCAGTTCAGACACACTTAGATTCCTTGATAGTCACAACACAATTAGAACCCACAAAGCCTATTTCATGTCCGCTCAGAATCAATTATTATTTCCTCCAACTAAAATCCAACCATAAACAAATTGCCTCACTCCAGAGATTACTGTTCCTTAACGATACAACAAAATTCAGGTAACGTTAAGATGATTTTCACAGCAATACCAAAATTAAACAGGTCCAATGAAGCCAACAAGACTACCATTAAATTGCTAGTACATGTATGTCCAATTCAAAAACAATAATCATAACAATGTGAAAAGCAGACAGACCAAAAGGCACATCTCAAACATCCAGTAAAAGTCTAGCCAGTGAGATCATTTGTCAGGTAGCATTCACAGGGCTGTTACGATTTTTTATAATACCAAAGGTTACAGCTGGTCATCCTATCGTCATAGAAACCGACTAGAGTTAACAGTGTAAACTGTTCCACAGCAAATAATTTAACTCAGGAAATAGTTATCCAATAGCACTCCTTTACATAGTTCCAAAGGTACAAAGCATCACACTAGAAAATACTTAAAAAGAGCCCACAATACTTCAATACCTTTATTTATGTTTCGTACGAGCAAACTAAATGAAGTTCTACCTCTTCCCCTGATGACTTTCAACAGGTATTTAAACACACATGTTAGCAGCTCAATTTATATAGAAAAGTTGTTTAAAAAACTCTCAGATATGGAGACTGGTATTTATAGAGCAGTAACACAACTTATTATCTGTCAGGCAGTAAGTAAGTGAGTGCATTCTTACCTCCTAAATTATGCATGTCACAATCTGCTGTGGGAAAAGTCCAGAATATTGTATATTAACCGGAGAAGAAAATACGATTCCAGACAAAAAAACAAATTAATCAGATATAGACTTTGTAATTAACCAGGAACTAAGAATGGCCTGAGATATCAGAAAAACTGTGACAATCATACAGGGAGTCAATGTGAAAGACCAGTAACTATTCTAAGTAACTGACATAAAAGCTGCATCAATAATAAAACAATAGCCAGGGAAAAAAAGGAAAAGTTAACTCAAGGAAAAAAGAAACCATACAGAGCAAGACCAACTGGTTGATGGTACACGTATACCTTGATAAATGTACATATGTTTTTAATAATTAAAGCAAATCTTCAAAACATTAATAACCTACTAGTTTGTTTTGACTTGTAAATAACTCACACTGTAATGTATTCTTTTTTTTTCTCTTTTTTTTGGACAATTTTCCACTCATAAAACAAAACAAAATATATATTTTTTTGTTTATGAGTGGACGATTGTCAACAAAAAAAAGAATACATAACAGTGTAAAACAAAAAATGATATATTACTAAAAATAACATCAAAGAGGAATAAACTATATTAAAATGAGTTCACAAATTTTTAATGTGAATAAATGCTGGAAAAAATTATTGATTTCTAATGTGAATACATAACACTGAAACTACCTACTTTAATCTATGCAGACACATAAAGAACAATACATGTATGCTTTTGTTTTGTTTTTTTCATCTCAAATTTGTACAAACAACAAGTACATGTACCCCCAAAAATCTAATTTAAAAAACATTGGAATTGCATGTGCGATTCAACTCTGATTCTCTGACACTGAATATATAAACTTCACTTGATATTGAACCTTTATTTTTATATACACTGAGTAAAAAAAAATAGAGTTAAACTAGGTCAATTGTGTGAAGTTTATAAGTAAATAAAACAAGAGTAAATTGTCCTGTAATTTATCAGATCTTTTAGTCACGCTTCAATAAATATTATTAATTTTAGTCTTATGTGATAAAATTGTCTTGGTGAACTGGATTGTATACGTCACACAAACAGCCATGTGCTATGCAAATCTGTACCACTGTGCACAGATACAATAGTAATTTGCTAGGAATATACCCTGGCACTGTTAATATACACCCAAAAGACCACAACAGTGATTCAGTGACAAAAATGGCTAAGAAACACATAATTTGAATATTTCATGACAGTCTAGAAGCAAGATTTTAATTATAAACTTCAACAACAAAAAAACTGAATGTTCTAATCATCAACTATATTGCACATTTTTGGAGTTTAACATTGAACATAACACACTATTTTGAACACTTAGGTATGTCACGATGTGTTTAAAACATCTTCTAGTTCAAACAGGTCCATGTTGATGCTCTTTATATGACTGGGATATCACTGTTTTTACATTTTCACTTCCATCTTGTGTTAAAGTAATTTTAAAACCTGAAGATAGTAAGAACTTTTTAGAAAACCAGAGGTTTGTATTACCCTCTTTAATAATTAATGTTGTCAGCAGTGAGATATGTTATCTTAAAATAATAAATTTACCATTATAAGTTTTCAAATTCCAATTCAAACAATCTTTAAATGTTTTGATTTTAAAAGAGGATTTTAAAGAAATAATAATATCTACATTAGAAGTATATCAAGTAACTAAATATAAATATTGACTTATTATTAATATTTACATGGCTAAAATTCAATACTGATTTATCATTAAAGATTGTTAAACTAAGAGCTTACCCAATGTGTTCTGCTGATAAAACATCATCTTCTTCATTTTCAATTTCTTCGGCTAATTCTAGTGGCACTGTGTCATCCATGTTTCCAACAATTTATTAATCTTGTCACACAAAACTCTTTATCGGACAACTTTGCCTCACCCCTTGTATATAATACACCTCCTGACAGTAGAGACTCCTAGTCTATAACCTTATATACAAGTATTCCACATCTAGTGTATCCATGCTGATGATATTCCAGGGGGAGGGGCACAATGTTATGACATAGACAATACAAATATCATATATCCTACATCACCTTCCATTTAACATGCACTCTAAGGAGTCCCACTAAACACACAGGACAAGGCCATAAATTAACAATGGCAAAAGCTTTACTTTTAGTGCTGAATGCAGTTCTAAGAGAGCATTAAGAAGTCAATGAATTGTGAAATAAATAGGTGGTAAGTATTGGAAGTACAACTATACTGGCCAAAGTGGGTAGAAACTTTGCTTAATCCAAGTAGCCTGTATGTTTCATAGCAAGTCATAGCCGTCTAAAATAACAATGACTAAATGAAAGGTCACCATCAACCTGGAGCACTGATTAGAACTTCCAAAGATAAAACATGTATGAAATTAAATATAAAACATCCATATTGAATACTTTAGTATATGAACATACTTCCAATTGGATACTGCAACTTCAACTCTGAAACCGAAAGTGAGCAAAAAACTTAAAAGCCTAACAATGTAGGCTACAAAACATTCATAGATAATTACTCAATGAGGTCCTACATTTGCTAAGTAGCTAGACCACACAATGATATCCTTGAGTTTGCATCTACATGTAATAGTCACACAGCCCCTGGTTAACCAACATGAGGCAAGGCTGTGACATAACTCACAACAATCTCTGCTGATGACATATACAGGAATTGTAGAACAGCCAGATTTGTAATGATATCAGGTTCCTCTAACAACTGTACAGCTGTTACACCCTAATTTACCCCCAACTGTGCAATCATTTCATATACATAATCCTGTTGATTGTTTTATATAAGCTTATTTATTAATAATTACTGACAACTACATCCGAGTCCAGCTGTATGGCTGGTTGGCAGCCACATTTACTGCCGATTTGGTGCCTGACCCCGAGTGTCATAGGTTCCCACTACAGAATTGTCCTCATGTAGACAACCCAATTTTCTGAACTAGTATTAACAAATGTTCTAAGAGCACTGGCCAAAGTCACTTTTAAAAAAAAGAAAACAAATACATTGCATTTTAATATTCATCTAGTCACACTGTAAGTGTGTAGACACCACAGGCATAGAAGCAGCTGAAACTTATAGATGGGACCTCAAAGACCTCAGGTCTAATGATCAGGACTCAGTTCAGAAAAACCTCATGTTGGCAATTGCTGTCTTATTGTTTTTAAAAAGTTCTACTAGTCCAAAGTTGACTTTATGTATTCAAAAGGCAGCACCCATGACTCATTTTATTACATATTCTCCTATTTTATGAACACATAGAGCAACAAACAATAGTTATAACATTGATACCGTCAAACTTTGTTTGTGGCAATCCCACATATACACTGTGCACAATTAAACATATATTCTCCTCTTACAAACCTATGTGATTATTCAAACATGGATGACAGGCACTACACAGTATGCACCTATTGTTCAAACACATATCTCTCCTCTTCTGAACCTATGTGACCTATGGCACTACACAGTATGCACCTTTTGTTCTAACATATCTCTCCTCTTCTGAACATACATGTGACTATTCAAACATAGGCAGCTGGTACTACACACCTATTGTTCTAACACATATGATATATCTCTCCTCTTCTGAACATATGTGACTATTCAAACATAGGCAACTGGTATTACATACCAATTGTTCTAACACATATATCTCCTCTTATGAACATATACATGTATGTGACTATTCAAACATAGGCGACTGGTACTACACACCTATTGTTCTAACACATATATCTTCTCTTCTGAACATATGAGAGTATTCAAACATAGGCGACTGGTACTACACACCTATTGTTCTAACACATATATCTTCTCTTCTGAACCTATGAGAGTATTCAAACATAGGCGACTGGTACTACACACCTATAATTTTTCTAATCCAGCTTCAACCTTATATAAACACAGTACAGTATTAAATCTGCTCAAGAGAAGCATGTAGAAGAACTATTCCAAACTTAGATCTAACACAATACTTGCCTAGCACCAACAAATAACAATGCCTCATTCAACAATAGGTGAAATGTAAAAGAAAAGGCATTAACTTTATCCGGCCTTTGATCTCTAAATGCATTGAATGTTTTAACACAATGAGTGGATATTTTAGTGAACCTGTTTGCACTGAGCTTACTCTTTCACTTGCCTATTTAGTATTATAAGCCGGAGTTTAAGTCCCGGATAGGATATAAGACAATTAGAATGTGATCACTGCTACTGAATTGCCAGTTTACCACCCTGGTGTAGTTAAATGTAGACTTTAATATCCTACCAATACCATCTGTGTGGGCCGTGGAGTGTCATAGCTTGTTGGTCAAATTAACTTGAGTTTGAGGTTTTGCTTGGTACTTAAACACCATACTGTCATAATGAAATCCTTTCATGATGATAAGACTGTAAGTGTCACCAAACTATGAGGTATGCAACCAGGAGATTAATTCAACTTCACTTAATGATAAGAGACTTTTTACCTGACAGACCACCATCATTGATTGCTTGACTAGAAGGTTTATTTTAATTCTAGCTCAAACTCAGCCCTGGTTTGAGCCCAAAGTCATAAAACGGTGATGTTATATCATTATTTTTGTGTTAAACTGTTACTAGCTGAAATACTCAAATATGGAGACAGCCACAATGGCAGGCAACTATATCACAAATGAACTGTAAAATATAGTAAGTTGTCATCATAGACCCATCACAACTCAAAACAAATAGTAATAAATAAAACAATGAAATGTATGTTTAGTTTCTATGTGCCTGTAGTTTCACCGATGGTTTTTGTGTTTAACAGAAGTAAAATAATTCCGAACATGAATTTGTCTGTTCGTAGAATTACACTACTTGTGTAGTTTCCATATTTCAGTTTATTAAACCACAATTCCTGGTGATGGATTAATAAACCGATGCACTGTTTGCTTAGCGGTTAACACCATACTTTATATGCTTATTTTACTGATATGATTGCCTGCCACCCGGCCCACCCCAATGGGTGAACGAAACCACCAAAGATCTCACCGGCAACAAACAATGACAAACCGGATCCGCTTTATGTTGCCCTTTAGCTCTTTGTGTTGCTCCATAGCTTCATGTGTTGCCCCTTAGCTCTGAGAGCATCAGGGACGCCCTCTTCTAAACACATGCAACCAAAATATTTTGTTTGGCTTTTCTAAAACTAAACATCTTGTTTGAAAATCAGGGAGGCCCTCTTCTAAACAAGTGCAACCAAAATATTTTGTTTGGTTTTTCTAAAACTAAACATATTGTTTGAAAATCAGGGAGGCCCTCTTCTAAAAACATGCAACCAAAATATTATGTTTGGCTTTTCTAAAACTAAACATCTTGTTTGAAAAACTAACAGATTTTCATGTTTCATTTCTATTTTGCAAATACTGAAAATGACGTAACTAAATATGCGTACCTTGTTTATATTTTTTTATATTACTTATGTTGATCTATCATGTAACCGTCATACAGTAGGAATCACTGTATATATGGTTGATTTTTTGTGGGCTAATTGGAGTAGTGAATACAGTTCAGATTGATTACTTGATTGATTGATTGATTGGTGTTTTACGCCCTCCTTAAGGGTATTTCACTTATTATATGACGGTGGTGCCGGTGTATTCCAACAATAATTGACACTAGCACAACCAAGATACGAAGTGTTTCCATTATGTTGTAAAGCTAAGTAAAGACAGCATCTCTCCTCTTCAAACAAATTGCCCTTAGCCAGAGGGCCGAATACAATTTAGTCAGACTACTTCACACACACATAAGCTTACATGTTACATATTTATCTCTCTGGTGACCAAAAGTCCAAAGCCAAATTAGACACTGGTTCATGTGTACAGGATTGTTAAATGGACCTTTAATATTTCAGCTTGGGTGATTGGATGCACATCCTTGTTTTCCTGTATCTTCACCCCAAGGATCTTTATAAAGCTCTCTTTCATTTTTTATGTTTCCCGCAATAAACCATAGTTTACAGTAGCTCCCAGATGTACAAGTTGGGTCTCTTTACACCTGTTACAAGAGGCCATCTCAGCTTTAATGTTAAGGAAAGGGTATCTTTATTTCCACTAGAATAGGCATTGGGAAATCACTATTATAAGAGTGTCAACCGATTTCTGACTGGCCGTTCCCTTCTTCATTAATCCAATGAAATGTTGTCCATGTTGTAGCAGAAATTGGAACCAAGACTTAACAGGGATCTGGTCTAATGCATTGTGCCTGTTGCCTGGAGAAGATGGCTTTCCTGAGGTTTATAAGCCACTACAAGTTGCTCCTATAATTTTATCTTCATAAATTTAAGCTTTTGGATAAATAGAGTTTTCAGCAGCATGTTTAGGAGTTGGAGCGAAAAGCTGCCTTCAAATAATGTGAAGAAAACCCTATCCCCAATTATCAAACTTAGAGGTGGGTGGTTGGAGGGAGCTTCATGTTGCCCTGGTGCTCTCAGAGCCAAAGGGGAACAGGAAGCCGATCTGTTTCTGGTGTCTGTATTGCGTCCTGTATTTGTCCCGTCTTGTCTTTGTGGCCAGTGGTGTTGAGGGTGGTTCCCCTTCACCCATTGTGCTGTCACGTCGTCATATAAGTGAAATACCCTTCAGTATGACGTAAAACCCCAATCAAACAAACAAACAAACAAACAAAATCAAACTAAGAGTACAATGGAGGTCTGTTGTTTCAAAGGGCAAAATTTCTTGTTGTTAATAGTTTATGGGTCACTTAAGTTTTACAAGCGTTATAAATGACCTATATAAATGTTTCCCAAAATAAGAATTGACACATTTGTTTTGATGCTGTACTGTCAATCAAAAATGAGGTCAAATCTTTCAGCCAATGATGCTCTTTCTATACTTATAGTTGGAAAAAATAATTTTGCGTTTCAGCATATAGAAACATGGAATTATTTATTTTGAAGGCTTGACGTTAGACAAAGACCTTATTCATGATTTACACTCTTAATAAATGTTGCCTTTCTATTGACAATGTATTCCTTTACTGGAATTGTCAAGGATATATCTTTAAAGGTTGCTATGATATGAATGTTTTATAAAACCTGGTATCAGTATACTGAGTCCCAGATAAAACTAAAGGCCCTCAAAACAATGCATTATTTGATCTATGTTAAACTTAAACTGTATATGTTAGTTGATTTCATGTGCTATAAGCTATTTATTAACAGCAGTGTAGGAATATGAAATAGACAAATAGTCAATTGACTGTATAAAAAAAATATAAGACTGTTTATTCAGACATTTAAAACCATAAGAAGTATATGCTATTTCATTAATTATGTGTTATTAAATAAACATTTGGATGTTGGTTACTTTGTTTGATGTTTGTTAATGATGGATACCAAACGCAACTATATCTATAGTATCAGAAGTCTATCAAGCAGAAGTCTATCAAGCAGAAGTATGAAACCAGCCATTACCCAATCTCAACAGCATTGTGAATTTCAGTGGACTTTCAAAGTGCCATATATGACTCATTGCGCAAGAAATGGTGAATTTCATTCGTTTCGCGCAGTTTGAATTTCACAATCCACTGACACCTCATGCGTAAAATATAACGTTTGAAAAGCGGTTAAAAACAGCGTTAGCATGATTTACCCATGATTCTACATCTAATTTATAGTCCTTCAAGGTTTCTCTGTCTCACTAGGGGGCGTTTTTTCCTCAATCAGCGCTGGTCTGGTCACAATGCCATTGAGACTGGGTAATGGCTGGTTTCATACTTATGCATGATAGACTTCTGAGAGTATATACGGTCATTTCCTTCCCTTGAGATCTCTGTAGGTTACCCATAACAACTAGAGATTAAGATCTATTCAGAAACTTGTTGCTGGGAGTTAATCTAGCACATGATATGATTTGTCACTTTTATATAAAGGACATCCCCGTATCTGTGTCAATTTTCAAAAAATATATTCTATGAACTTGGTACAAATTAAATACAACAGATCAACCTACTGTTACGTGTGTCCAGTCTAATAACTCAACATCCACTGAAATACCAGGGATAAATGACTCCGTGCTAATTGTGTTGCTCTTCATTGCATGACTACATTATTCAGATATAAACTCCAGAATGATTCAAACTCTGAACAATCAACCTTCAGACATCTACACACAAGTACAACTACTCAGTAGCCTGATCTTTATACAAAAAATAATCAGTAATAAGCAGACACATTTTACACTGTAAGTTAACCGAGATTAATATAATATTTTGAATCGCTCGAAAGCAAAGATCCTTACCTGTGGCAGATTCACAGATATTAAATATACTAGTACTTTGGTTCCTTTACATTTTGACCTGTTATTAAAACATACCCTTTTGAACAACTAGACTTAATGTCTAGGCTATGTCTCTTCCATAGCACATGATTGTCTCTTCCATAACACATTGTCCCTACAATACATTGTGGAAGGAACACTATTGAAAGAAATACAGACATATATACACGGTCTTACAACCTACATGTATACATGTATTACCAGACGTCTAGATAATAGCTAGACTTCTGGTATTACTGACAAATAATTATGGTACCGGTTTATCACTTGCAGAATTAACATTTCCTTATTCTGCCAGATTGATAAACGAGAACACTTACGCCCGAATTAGTCGGTTGACTTCGTGAAATATGATTTGTTATTAACATGTAATAATTGTACTGCTCTATTGACTGTATATACAACACAATTAAGATACGTATTCGTATCTATAATTGTACCAGAAGTTATTTATTACTAAATCTGCTGTACAACATAAAACGTAAGATCTGCTGCTAATAATGCAGGCATGCTTTAATAAAACTTATGGGCAAATAGCATTTAAAACAGCTTGTGTTAATTATTTACCAAAAATTCTTGCAGGGTCAAAGATAACAGGACCAGTTGAACTGCTCGTCGGACAAGACAGGAATTGTGTGTAACTTTCACTTTGCTGTCCTTCCTTTGCCCCAGACAGAAGATGAAATAAGGTCAAATCTTGCAGCGCCCTCTTGGTGGTTTACTCATATATGATTCCGCTGTCTATAGCGTCTTTTCGAGTATTCTATTATATTTAATTAACGTTAGGGTTGAATCTTGGTTTAGAACCAAGTCGGTGATAAAACTTGTTTTTAGCATGAATCCAAATATCACCTTTATGTTTTTTTGCATTTTTGATGATTCGATAATATCTTTAACCGACGGAATTTTGTCAACCATAGACATGTACTCGTACATTTCACTTGTCTCTCCTTAATTTTGCAGCAACGGACGAGTTCTTTCATGTCGCTGACAACTGTTAAGAGAAATTCAGCAATTTTCTAAGTCTGTAACTGTTAAAAGATGATAAAATAACTAATAATTAGGTTCCATTGACCTGTAAGATGGGTCAATATGCTTCTGACGTGATAAGGTTACAATCAGAAAATCCCAAGGGTTTCGTGGAGGGTAAATCAAAGACAATGTGAGGTCGAATCAGTTTGACAGCCAAGTAGAAAATGGCCGACATACAGATTCAAAATAGGAAAAGTGTTGAACGTGATTATCAACGTTCCAGAGTTCGACATATATCGTCAAGCAGTGGAAATGAGCTAGACGACGAAGCTCTTGACCCTCGAATACAGGTGAAAAAGAACAAATGTCAAATCAAGTTCTCCGCACTCTAACTCTAAGAGAAATTTATTCATAATTTATGTGTTTTTTCTTTTCTTCAAATTAAACATCATTGACTCATTTATAATTGTAACATTTGATGTGTGATTGAGATTAATTGATGGCTTGAAATAACAAAGCTCATTCTCGGCTGCTCTGGCACAATACTGTAAAAAGTGGTTTAAACGTTCACACCAGAACCACTTTGTCATAGCTGTAGGAATTGCACTCAAAAACATATAAAAATATATATACAGGATTCTGTGGTTTTCGTTATCATGACTGTGTTTCAACTTTGAATACCATTCCTAAATATGTGTGGCCCTCTGGCTAAGGACAGTTTGTTTGAAGAGTAGCAATGCTGTCTTTACTTGCCAC
>JAQQZZ010093288.1:0-17414 GCA_030265115.1 Mopalia vespertina
CTGGTAATCTACGGACACTAACCCGCCTCATATCATCAGATGAACAGTCTATGGGGAATATACTGGTAATCTACGGATACTAACCCGCCTCATGACATCAGATTAACAGTCTATGGGGAATATACTATATTATATATATATTTAATGTCAAACGAGACACTGTGTGTGCGGAGATGATTTGAGCCAAAGACTGATGTTTTCCAGACATCAATGTCAAGATTGCTAAATAAACCTGACCACAATCATCCATACAAAAGTACTAAGCAAGAGTGTTAAGATATTCAGCATTATTTAGATTGATCAATGTTTACCCCCTCCCCGTTCCTTTCACGGCTCAGAAAGGAAGAGAAGAAAAAAGAAGGAAGAAAGAAAGAAAGGAGGGAGCAAAAAGCATCACAAAAATGTATCAATTTTGCTGGCTGAAAATTCATTCTCAGCACCCATTCATTTCCATTGTGGTGACGGCACACAGGCCTGCACCAAAGTGCAACTGACAATGCTTAAGACATCTAAAAACCTCTAAAACAACGTGCATCTATTCTAAACTCATGATGAAATACATATAGAAATGTTTTAGGTTTTGACAGTCGGTCTGTCACCAGTTTCCTAAGTTTGATCAGACACTTTCCGATTATAAAATATTAATGTTGTTACTATAAACGACAACTTAAAAAAAGCATAATGAAATAAGGCTTTTATTAACTTGCTCCTCACCTAGAATATATTTCCAAAATCAGCCCAGATGACCACTCCGGATTTCCTCACCCCTTAAACCCTCTCCCTTTTGTTATGTTTTGATGTTTTAAACTTTAAATGGCTACCACAAAATATAGTTTCCAGAGTTACATTGTTTGCAAAGGGACATCACTCTGTTGGCTTCTGTGATCAGAACTCAAAATATTTTGTTTTAGTGAAAAGCTTAAAAATTTCATTCATTGTTTGATTGGTGTATAATTGTTTATTTCTCTCTGTGGCATGATGCCGGTTTACTAAATCCGTCCAACCACATGTAGTCTGTAACAAAAACTATAAGCACACTAGACAAAATAACCACATATGATGCAAAAAACACAGTGCAATTGTACAGTTGAAGAAACTAATGAGCCTAATGACCACAGTAGTACTGATTTGGTTGTTTGATTGGGGGTTTGACACCCAATGGCTGAATAAAACCACAAGACAAAACAATCCCAAGATACAAACAGTTCAGCTTTATGTTGGGCCTGAGCTGCTGAGCACCAGGGCAAGTGGAAGATCTGGCCCAACCACCTGCCCTGCAGTTAATGAAAAACTTCCCTTTTTAACCTAAGGTTAAAAGTGGTCTTGAACCTGAGAGTAGTACATTTGTTGTTGACCATCCAATGCAAACTTACTGAGCCACAATATAAATGTTATAAACTCTTTAAAATTCAAATAAAATAATTGTCATAAACTCACCTGATATTTTGGTCATAATTCACAAACTCTATATCTGTATCCAGACAGGAACAAGAAAGTGATAAATATGCCCTTGAAGACAGGGTGGCTGCATTCCCTGTACCATACAGGATATCCTCTGTTACTTTAAATTGTGATAATCTGCCCAAACCAGTGCAGCTTACCATGTCGAATGCTAAAGCGTCTAAAAACAGGGGAAAATAGGAAGGATACAGAGATGTTATTAGTATTAAAGTATAAAATGGTCTCCTGAATTCCTGCACCCAGTTAGTATAGGCGGTTTCCGATTCCTACAATCCATCGTTAAAAAATAAACCAATTAATGATTTGAAATACAAGAAATGAAAACAAAACAGTATTTCCATTTCATATCCTTAATGAAGATGATGAAATATGCACAATGGAACTCTTGAGAAAGTCTGTCTTTATGGTCAAAATTAATTACACGTTAAGTTTAAAGTTATCCCAAGTCGAGTTTAGTCAAGGCTGGAATAATTGCTATTTGCTTATTTGTTTGGTATTTATAAACATACATGTAATATGATACAGTGTTTTAATGTTGGAGTGAATGCATATTTCTATGTATCAAAGTTTTATTATGAACTCAATCTTGATTATGCTTGCTAAAACTAGCAGAGAATCATACTTGTTAGTTTTGTATGTTCACTTGTTTGATTGGGGTTTAAAGTCATACTCAAGGGTGTTTCACTTATATGACTACAGATTGTCCACTGTGTTACTTAAGTAAGGTGGAATCTAGGGAGGAAACTTTGTAAAAAACCTTCCCAGCAATTGCCACATCGTGTGACTTCCTCATACACATGTGGTGGACAGAAGGACTTGAACGTGTTTGTAGTATATCGAAGGAGGATCAATAGGCAGGCTTGATAGGAAATACACAGGTATTAATCCAAATTCATAATACTATTCCACAGCCAAGGTGCCTAAATTATTGTACTTACACTATAATTCTAAATTATTCATACTGCAATACAGAGAAGTATTTGAATTAAACTTACCAACAAGTATGGAAGTCGGACCTATACTTGGGCATCTTATTTGCCGTCCACTTCTAGTTAAAGCTTTAAGTTGCAGTGTCATGGTTCTCTGAAGCACAATCAATGTTAAACTTTATTGAGTTATATTTGGATATGTCAAAATCCTTGAATGAAGATATTTGTCAGATTTGAAGATATAAATATAATTATCTGGCATCTTATAAATTAAGTAGTAAAACTGACCATTTAACGAAGAACAGTGATATGTTTTATCAAAGTAGCTTTCAAAAAGCACAACATTTTGAAACAAACAAAGGCAAATCATTGACCAAGCAAAGCTGATCAGCCAATTCAGGTTTCTGGTTTATTCAGGGTAGCCATACTTGGTTTTTATTTACCTGTACATTTCATTACTATGTCAAGAGAAACTAATTTCCGTTTAATTCTCACTAAGACACAAAGTGATTTAAATTTAATAAATGTACTATTTACATTTATAGTAGCACAGATTACCAAATTCTCAACAATGAAAATTGTTTTCATAAGCTGGCAAATCCTGATGGACAATTGTGAAATTGAATACATACCAATGAATAAAGAGCAGATTGTGACCTTTTGAATTTATCTTGTAGTCTTTCTGCATCTTTAGCAAGCTGTCTATTGATGCATGTTGCTTTACATAACGTGTCCTGCAAAAGCAAGACAAGACAAACAATATAACCAAAAAATTACACTGTACTGAAAAATAATAAGTTCTGGTAAGTACAACACATACAAAATATTGGCAAATAACAAAATAACAATAAATTAATAAATGCCATTTAATTGTGCTTGTAATATGATCTTGATAACCCACAAATGAATTTCATAATGTTAATGTTGATAATTGTTTTACACAGTACCGATGCAGCAATGTTGATAAATTAGCTACAGATAAACAAGAACTCATTAACCACATTTGTGAGAGACTATTTATTGGCTCAATCAAGTATGGCCAGTGAATAGTTCTGTTACTAAAGCAAACACTTTATCTGTCATAATTATGATCTTACTGTCAATTGGCTACACTTCTCTCTTTGTTGGACAATAATATCTTCACACTTCTGAACCTCTGCCACTAGTCCTATGGCTTTCACTGTCAAAAGAAATCATACATTTGTTTTCTTTCAAATAAATACAATTAGAATTCATCCTTAATGGGTTTAAATGTGAACATTTTTGAAGCTATACTGTGATTTATCCATCAGTATTATATAGACAGTTCAACTACACAAAACTATTAACTTATACACAGCAATTTTTTGGGAATATTTCCACTAACTACATATAGTGCTAGGAGATACAAGATAGTGATTGGCTGAAAGCTATGAGCAGATTTTTGCTATGCTCCCTGTAAAGAATATTGAATTTAGTCCATAACATTAACTTACCACCACACTCTAGATTTTAAATTGTAAACAGGCTGCGTGTTTGCACCTCCTCCTCAAAGAGATTCTGAGCTTTCTTACACAGGTTTATAATAATAATAATAATATAATAACATTCCTTTATTTCAGACAGAAGTCCATAATGACATTTTTAAGTAGTGAAGGAGGAGAGAAAAAAACCAGAGCTGGAAGCAAAAAGCTTGCCATAACATTAAAGAGATTGGTTTCAATCAATTACATGAGAACAAAGAACAACAACGTTCCGCTGATCAACATTTATGTAAACTGTTTTTTACGTCTTTTGGCCCATTTATCTGATGTGGTTTACTTACATTCAGCTTTACGAAATTTACCAGCAACTTCAATGTTATTTCTGTAGAGAGAAAAAAGGAACTGAAGTAAACAAATATCCATCTGTACCAGATGAACATCCTACATGTAGATCTATAACAGTACTGACAGTGTATCACTTTAACACCTTGCCACACCCATCAGAATCTTCATAAATATTATGACAATTCTTAAACAACTGTATATAACTTGTTTAAGGGGCATATAGAAGTTGATGTACTAAACATAACACACAGCTTTATGGATTACAACTTTTATTGTGGGTGGAACATTTCAATGTGTATTCAGACATCGTTCTCTGGCATATATGATCATATATCATATATTAGATATATATGATTCTATATTTCAGCCTGTTTTCAGTCTTGGTAATGTTCTGAAAAAATTAAAACAATATTTTATCACTTTGTACCACTACGTTAAGTTTAACAATCACATCAAATTCTACAATAACATATGAGAAGATCAATTAACATATAAAGTCCACTCACTGTTTTAAGCGTTCAATTTCTGATATCTTAACATTCACTTCAGATTTCAAAGCAGTCATCTGAAATATAACAAAATATTTCTGCTGGTAAAGCAAAAGTTATTTGTTTATTTTATTAACTAGTTTGTTTTAACTTTTTTTATTTGTGGTTTTATTTATATTTGATTGGGCAAAGTTGAAAGTTTGTGATCTCATCCCTAATAATCTCACTTCAGTGCCAATTGGTTGTTATTCCATAATTCCACTAGGGATATTATCGCACATTTCAAAAGTCATAATGAGATAACATCAGCTTTTCAAATGCATCCTTATTGTCATGTACTTGGTTGCAGGAGGAAGCTCCAGGGCCCATTTTCACATCTAACTCAAGCCAGTGTATTAGCACAATTAGCATTTTGGTAGGAGCTAAGATAAATATTCTTAAAATAAATCTGTTTGAATGGTGGTTGGAAAATGGACAGGAACCCTAGGTATTTACCACCCAATAATCTTCACCATCACAACTTCACAAGACTGGAACCCAAGTATAAACTACCCCACAATATTGACCATCACAGGACAGGAACTCGAGTATAAACCACCCCACAATATTGACCATCATAAGACTGGAACCCTAGCATCAACCACCCCACAATGTCTGTTCTCCACAACACGAGAAGACCAAAAGTGACTTGCATTTTCCTTCAGATTCGTTATAGTTTTCTTGTTTTCATTGAGTTCATCAGTTAGTGTTTTCATCTGTTGCTCCTGTCGTACATGGTCTCCACTAGCACTGACAGGCTCCGTAGATTCTTCACACATGTGCCGTAAACGCTCATTTGTTTCTGAAAACATGTTAAGATTAGGCTCGTCAAAGGGTTTTACTTTAAACATTTAAAATTAATTAATTAATATGATTGATATTTTTGGTTGGTGTTTATGTTCAATGAAATTTTAACATTATACTGAAGGGTATTTCACAGTATTGCACACTTTTTACACCACCTTATTCAAACACGATGAAAACCGACCGGAAACCTCTTAAAAACCATCCCTGCAATCCCATCATGTGACTCCCTATATACCGGAGGTCAACTGAGAGACTCAATCTGTCAGCAGTACCTTGAAGGAGGATCAGTAGTCTGATGCATTAGCCATTGAACCATGGCTGAGGGTCCAGTGAACATTGAAATTGATGATTACACAAGAAATGTTTACCTTTCAACTGGTAGTAAGCTGTTGTCATCCGCGAAGCCCTAAGAAAAAAATATACATCCAGATCAAATCAAATAATACAAGAGAGATCAAAAATAAATCTCAACAAGACAAACTCATGCGCTTACCCAGCCCAACTTTATAATGTCATACCAATAAAAATATGTTACACCTATTCAGCAATTGATAGAAGTTGTTATGGCCAAATATACAATAAAAACTCAATTAGAGCTGAAAAATACTTGATATTTTCCTTTAAATAAATAGGATTCCATGAGCAAATGACTTCAATCAATCCCAGCTTGTAAATCATGTTAGAAGTTACCTTGAGGAACATGTGGAATATCAATCTACGTATTACATTTCATCTATTTTCATTATGAGCCTTTGTTCAACTATATCTTTTTCTAAATATTTTCTATATGCAGTATGCAAATTAGTTGTGTGCTGTAGAAACATAAAATTTTTTTGTTTGGTTTGTCGATAAGGGTATTTCACTTATATGGTGACGGTTTGTCCGTTTCACAATGTTCCATGTTTCATTACGGTGGAAAACAGGGAGGAAACCTTGTAAAACCACCCCCGCAATTGCCGGAGCCACAAACATAACAGTAGCCAAATGCACCACTTAGTACCCATTTGAAGTATGCAGTTTTGAAATTTTGAAATACTAGTATAAACATTGCTGAAAAAATATCGAGCAGTTTTGAATACATGCTCTGGAAACAAAAGAATGGCACATATGACCTATACAATTACAGTTGCAAATCAGATATATAGTGTAGTAGCGTAAATTTACCAAACAGCACCACTAAAGCACCCAACTGAAGTATAAGGTTTGTTGGGGAAAAGATTTAACAGTTTCGAGATATGGTGAGGAAAAAAGAAGTATGGGAAATATATAACTTTGACATCTAAAATTGCAATATGCAAATTAGTAATGCACTGTAGAAACTTACAAAAAGCAAAAGACACCACTTATACGTAAGTATCCAACTAAAGTATAGATCAACTTTGATGAAAAAATATTGAATTGTCATTTTTATATACCACGTAAACTTTTTAGGGTGTGGTTTAGTCAAACAATTTGATGGCCATGTACGTAAACACATTTTGGATAAAAAACATTATTAAAAAACTCAAACATAACTAAGTTACCCCAAAATAGGTTTCCTAAACAAATTAAGTAGCAAAGTTGAAGTATTGATCCCGTCACATGAAATGCAACATATACACAATTGTTTCAATACAAGAAATATAAAAATTACAACTAAAAAATATGGTAAAACTGGAAAATAATTTTCAGTGAAGCCATATAATTTAATATAGAATTAAACAAACCTTTGCTCAGCTGCTTTCTTTGCTTGACCTAAGCTTGCAATCTTTTTACGTAACATTTCATAATCTTCTTTGTTGATATTAGGGATTTCAGGTAGGTCTACATTTGGTTCTTCTAATAGTTCATCGGTCTGAAAAATAAAACATATGGCACAGTGGAAACATATATTCCTGACATTCATAAAGACTTCATTAATCTTTATGTTATTTGGACCGAAAAGTTTACACAATGTCAAAGAACTTGGATGTCTCAAAGACCTACTATCACATGCCATACTGAATAGGGTTTTACTTGTAACATAAAGTTTTATGAAAGTTAGATTTGCTGAAAGAATGAATAAAAAACATCAACTCCTGAGCTACTCCACGTAAACATTTAATGTAAGAGCTTTCAGTTCACATGACCTTTCTGTAGTGTCAGGGAAAAATGTATCCCTACAAAATACACTGATGTTCAATTAAAAAAGAAGACAGACCAAATATGGACTGATAGAGTCATATCACAACAAGCACAAATCTTCTTTCCACATTGTAACAGGTTTAGTATGCTCCTGTATGTTGGCGGACGGTCTGTCGTTCATTACTCCACTCCATAGGCATACCAACCAAAGATGATTATATCCAGGTGATTGAGGTAAAGCACAGATCCAGAATTAAAGGATGACAGTGACCAGCAGTTTTAGGCCAAAACTTACTATTCAGAACATATTTTGCAAGAATTTGCATTTGGAAAACAGGAATAAGAGCAGGTATTTAAGCAATTTCCAACCTTAGGTAATATTGTTCTCAACTAAGTTAGTTCAGTGTTCTTGTCTTCGCTGTCCCACCATGGATGCATCACTGGCCCTTGTAACATAAGCTAAAACAGGTATAGCTACATCGAAAACAACATACTACCCTGCTATTAGCTGATTAGGCATACAGTAACATCTAAAGCTTAGATGTTACTTCAGCGAGTTATTTCGACTTTAGCTTTACATTAACAGATTTGACTGTCTTCTAAAACCACCTTCAAAATCCGTGGTGAAAAGTAACTCATGTTATGATACCTTCTCTCTAAAATATGACAGGTATGTGTCTTTTTAAAGGAAAAATTTTATATACATGTACTGAGATTTAAAGACAGCTACATACGCTTGTATCTAATTGCACCTTCTATCAGGCCTACCAACGCTAATGTATATTATACAGGAGGTAGCCCAGTTGGTTAGAGCTTTGGCCCTTCAAGCCAAAGTTCAAATCCTGGTGGCGGCAAGCAAAATTGTACTTTTCTAAATTAAATATATATAATAAAGGAGCAAGCAAATTTTTCTATCTTTATTTATTCAAAATATATATAATAAAGGAGAAGATAGGAAAAAAGGCTATTAAGTCGATATCTTGCTACATGCACATGTCATTTTGTACATATATTTCTATATAGATTATTCACAATGGTTTTATAAGCGCTGATGGAAAAACATATTGTGCCAAAAAAGTTTTCTTCTTTCTTTTGTTGACCAATTAATTGGTGTTATCGCCTCGCTCAAATCTATTTCACTTTCATAACAGCCATGTATTCCACCACTAAATACTTAGGAGAATAGGTGGAGGAAACCACACTCAACTCCAGGACAACAATACTTAGGAGAATTTACAATATTCAATTATTTTATCCACAAATTCATACAGGCCTTCATTCTCATAGTAGGCTTTATTTGAGTTTCTCTCTATCTGAAACCCTCCACTAACACCAATAGGACATGCTAGTGACACACATACTTGTGTTCTTTGATTGGGGTTTAACACCTTACATCAGGTTATTTTATTCACATGACAGCATACTGACCCAATAGGTGGAGGAAACCACACTCAACTCCAGGACAACAACAAGACATAACAAAGAAGCAACAAAAACACTCGTCATTTGTACTTGTATTGATTGATCAGTGTTTAACCCATTGTCTACATATGTCTCCATGTGTCTAAGAGCTGAAAACATATCTCCCTTGTATGTCACACTTTTTTAGCCAAACGTATGGATGTCTGCTTATTTTCCAAGGGAGATTCAAAACATGGAAGTCATCAGTTGCCGTTGTATTCAATTATATATTAATTACATCAAGAAATGTTCTTTCTATATCTGTCCCTCAGACAGTTTTACTTTCCCCTTTTTTAAACATCATACAGGTACCAGCGATTGCTAGAAGTCAAATGAACCAAACAAAACTGATTGAACATTTGTCGCTGGATTTCTCTGTATCGTGACCATATTCAAGTGGACAGAAGACCAGACTTCTATCAACTCCTGTAATCAAACCAACACCAACAAAAGAAGGAGAAGAAATAAAGTTAGTTACCAGTAATAAAAGACTGTTAAGGTTAAGCTGGGAAGAGGTGTCATTCAAGGCTGTCAATCCACTGAGAATCTCCAGGTTGGCCTTGTTAGTATCAGGGGAAATGAGGAACGAGCATGAATCTTTTTTTTCACATAACGGAGACGGTAAATGCCTTTCCTTTTCTAACTGAAAAGAAAAGGATTTTGAGGATGTATTAATTTTGTTAAAACTTTTCATTAGTTTGAAATTGGCTCTAACTCAGTCTCAGTTATGGGAATGAAAGTAAGATCATGTGTGACACAAAATTGGAAAAGTTGTTATAGGAGACATTAAAATATAATAGACTTTTGAGCAATTTGTAACAAATATTTTCTGAAATTTAACCAAGTTTCAGACAATTCTGTAAAAACAAAAATCTAATAGGCCTATAAAGATAAGCCTTAATAGAAACTGATTTCATGTGCCTGCATCAAAGAAAGAGAAGACTCTAGAGAGAATAAACAGTACGGACAAGTCCAAATGAACACTTGATACTTCTTTATAATGCCATGTATAGAAGCTTTTCTGTGAGAATGATGATCTCAAAAAAGGTAATTGGATATTTGAAAGGGGGTCCTCTGTGGCTACAACATTTGTGAGAGGGGCCTTTAAAACATATTCTTTGTGACGTAAAGAATAAAGCCACAAATCTCAATGTTAGGACAGAAGAGAACCTTGTGCATTATCACAACCTTTACAATATTTAGAAACTCATATTCTAACACTATTTTAAGAACCGTGTTTATGAAATAACCATAAGATTAAACCTTCAAAGGGTTTATGAGTAAGTTGTTGTGCACAAGGTTTCTTTTAAAAAAAAATCCATAACAAACATGAAATCCGATAAAAGATTTAATCTCAAAGTACAATTGGTACTAACGATTTTTGGGGATACTTCTAATTTGAAACAATTTAATTGGTTGACTTCTGTGAACTGTTTCTCAACAAATCAAAACTACAAAAATAAGAATGATTGATTGGTGTTTTACACCGTGTTCAGGGGTATTTCACTTATATGATGGCGGTGTGTTCCAACAATAGTTGACACTAGCATGGCCATAATGTGTGTAGTGTTTTGATAAAGTTGGAACATTTATCTTCCTTCACTGCTAACAAGCTTTCTTAGCCAGATCAAGGGCTACACAAAAATAAGAGGACTTATACAAAAATGTCTCGACAAATGCCCCATAAAATGCTCTGGGCCATATTAAAGTGAAGCTGTAAACTACGCATACCTGAGATTTCAACTCCATGGCGAGTGACTTTTTAGGTCCTTTGTTTAGCTTAGGAGTGCTAACTGCTCGAGGACCTTGAACTACTTCATCATCCTGTTCAAAGGATTCTGGGAGACCAAATTTCTCAGCCTGCATTCTCACTCTGCAACAAGTCATGTCATCATATCAGGAATTGTTTATTGCTGGCACATCTGCATTGACTGATCAGTGATTAACACAGTGGAGCACAGTTAACTGCTACACTAACATTATCATAACATGTTAACATCTATATGGCATATGCTCTTTACAAACAATAAGTTTTTTTACTGTGGGATTTAAACAGTTTTTTTTATATTCAAATCTTCTCGTTAGAGCCTCTGGCAAAAGAGGATTGCCAGAATAAGGTTTACTTTTCAATACCCAATCAAAAGGGGTTTCTAGTCTAAATCTTCATACAGACTTGGACAATTGCAGTCTGAAATGCCCTGAACTACATGACGGAATTGATTTAGTTCACAGTGACCCACTTCTGGCAATCCTCGGCTCAAACCCCATCTTTTGTCAGCCGGTTAAAACAAAAGGATATGAATAGCTACTAATCATTGAGAGTAGCAGCTCATCAAGTCATCAAGCAGCTAAAATTTCAAAAGAGCTAGACTGATCTTTAACTAGCCAGTGTCGCTCTTTTCTTCAAAAACATCGCTCGTTACAGGTGATTACAACAATGTAGAAACTCCCCACCAATCTCTGTATTCCCTGACATAACTAATCAACTGATCCAAATATCTGATCAGATTCATATCAATTCTCACAACCAATATGGTTTGAGAAAGTTCATTCTACAGGGCATGCTGCCATGGTTAAATGCTAATGAGCCTCATTAATAGGCAAAAAATTTAATGTTGATTAAACCCTTTCCTAAATATCCGCCTCCTTATCTTCTATCTGCAAAATAAGGTTATAAAAATGATCAATTTCATTTCAGAATTCAAATTCAGTAATATAATATTCAATGACTTAATCACCTGTGTCTCCCATATGAGTTAATCTTATTTGTACTTTACTATATCTTCTTTTTTAAGTGAATAAAAGGTGAATTACAGTATGGTCCGGTAAAAAGAATAGACCTTGACCTTGGTCTATGACAAACAAAATTTTCCAGACTATAGCCTGAACACTGGCCATTTATTCAAACTATCATCTTCGAGAACCCTGATTTGAGTAGTTGCTTTTATGTTCTTCTTTGACAGACTCTTATTTGCAAAAGGGTAAGATTTCTTTATTTTGCATCGAAACCCTACTCAATTTGGGATGAGTATTCAATGGAGTGTTGTGAATTGATTTACCATCTTCCATATCAAATCAATATTGCAGACTTCAAGTTCAGCCAATGTTAGATGTAGGTAATGTGGGTGAATGCATAGGCTCTTGTCTGGCCCATCAGTCTCTGAATACAGCCACAACTCTTTACCAATTATGGAAGGCACATCAGCTACTCACGGCATGCGGAGTAATATTTTCTTCATTTAAACCTTTTGTTATGCCCAGGACAGGACTGCACCTGTATTTTCACAGATGAATTATCTGTTGAAGTTTCCCACAATTCCATAGACTTATCAACTCAAGTTTTAGTTACAATAGAAATACTAACAGCGCAAGTTCTTGCTGCGTATTGGAAAGCTGTTGTTCAAGATCCAATTTCTGGTCATTCAGCTCCTGGAATGAAATTTTGAAAAAATATAAAACATTGTTTTATACTAATTATTGCTTTATTTTTAAGTAGAAGGTAAATGCCTAATATATAAATGTATCAACCTTCATAATAGTTAAAAAGCACTTTTTACAGGTCTACAAAAGATTATCTCTTTGTACAGTGTAAATTTATAACCAAAATTTCTAAAAGGATACAGACTTACCCTGTTAATTTTCCTGAAGTCCTCCGCAAGTCCATGCAGCTCTTCAGTCTCTTTTGCTTTCTATTATGCAATAAAACAAATTGACTTGCTTAACATTTTAGAAAATAAATAAAATCACAAATGAATATTGTAATCAAACTGTCTTTTTTTAATGTTAACTTGTTCACATGACCTCGTGGTTACTTGTTACAAGCCGAGTTAGTTGGACTGTAATAGCTTCTAACACAACCTAAAAGTGTGAAGTGTTTTGTGGTTACAAAATTAACATTCCTCCAATGCTGGATAAAGGCAGCATGCAGCGGCTCCGAACATTCTGCCTTTGTCAGAGCTTTGTTGGGAAAATAAATAAGGAGTATGTGAATATTCATTCAGCATGTGTTTAACTTTCTTGCAGAATTTTTTCAGCTCCAGATAAAATAAAATTTCAAAAAGGTTTATTTTTACCTCATTTAGTTGTGCTTCAATGATGTCTTTTTCTTCTTCGGTTCTTGCCCACAAATCCTACAAAAATAAGCAAAATAAAAACAACTTTATAAATGAGCTTTCTGTTTATTCTATTGCTGTCTGACCATGTTTTCACCATTTAAAACTTTAAGAATAGCACAAAAACACTTTTTTAACATTTTCAGTGTACATGTTATTACAGTGTTAATGTAATGTAAAGATTTTAATTAATTTTTTAAACATTTTTTTTTACAAACCAACTACCCTCCAATTGAAAGAAATTTAGAAACGCTTCACCTTTTCCTTAGATATAGTTGATTGTAAATCTTTGACAAGCTTTTCTGCAGTATCTGCCGCTGACAAAGCTTTGACAAGCTGAAAAAAAGTTTGAAATGCTTTTAAAGTTTAAATCATACACCTCATAGTATTTAAGAAATTTAACACATTTAAATTACTACCTGCAGAATTGTATTCTTGTACAATCAGAAATAGATCTGTCCATTAAAATATATATCAAATCTATAGATTTTTCTTTATATTCTCAAAATTGTATTTTGATCACTTTAAATACTTGCTCCACATTTTATGAGCACATCACACTAGATTGGATCAGTATAACATCCCTTGCTACACTTTCTAGAGATATGCTGATATTTGCCAATCATCCAATCAAAATGGTTACAGTATAACAATACACATCAATCTCCATCAAACAATTTACATCCACAGAAATACTGATATTAAAAGCTCTGATTACACATCACTAACATATGTTCTGTTCAAAGTACACATAAATTTTGCTGCTGTATTTTTAATTTATTCAAAATATTGTTTGAATTAAGTTTTAAATTGAAATTAATTGTAAACTGATGTATGATTCCTTGACATTCATCCATTAATCATTCAAATTGATTTTTGATTTTTTTGTTTTTTTACTCTAAACTGTGAGAATATTTTCATTATTTTGGAATAACACTTCCTTTGTATTAAATTCCAGTTCAGAAAATTTTTGTAAGTTGAGATCTGTTTGGGAATCGAACCCACAACCCTCAGAGAAAGGCACCAAATCACCAGTAGTAAATGCTGGCGACCTACAACACTCAGCCAACTGACCTTTCAAAATGCGAGGTTAAGGTTGGCACTTGATGATCAATCTTATAACATAAAATTTTTTGATTTGTTTTGCTTTTACCTTTATTTCTAAATCATAAACCTGGATCTGTAAACTGTTATTGAGTTTGTCTGTTTCCTTTATCTGAGTTGATAACTTCATCTTGTCTTCATACAGCCCAGAAACAGTCTTCTTTAAGTCATCATTTTCCAGCAAAGTTTGCTCCCTTCTCTCTATAATTTTCTGCATACTACAAATAGAAATACAGTTGATTTACTTCAGAGACCTCAACATCGGTTTCTGAGAGATTGTCAGCCATTAAAATTCATACATATTATCAGCTTTTTTCATAGGCATGTTGGAAGAATAGAAATAAATAGAATACACAATTTTCCTTGTTAATAAAAAGAAGACTATTTAATTGGCGTTTGGAACACATTTTAAAACATATATTTTTTAAAAGTCTACATCAGAAACAACACCAAGTGATCCATGTTAATACATTAAGACTTAATTTATCTATTAAATTATGCATGTTCTAGCTGGTAGTTGAAAAACTATCACCTTTTGATTTGCTTAGAGTCTGCTTGTATTGTCTGCCAGCGTGAAGTAGCCACTTCCTCTGCAGCATCTCGCTGTTCTCTCACTTTCTTGTACTCCTCATTTTGTTTGCTATTCTGATTCTTCAAAGTTTCAATTTGACCAGTTAAATCGGCGACAATTCTGAAAGTAGACAGGAATTGCATATCATCCACATTTCAAACAGAAATAAAAGAATCTGAGCTTGTTTCATTGTGTTTTAATGCATATAAAATGTTATTTTGCATAGTTTTAATTTAATGATGTCCCCTGGAAAACTGATAAGCAACATTATTAAGAAATGCCTTTATGTACAAGACATACAGTTGGCCTAAAATCTGGGCAGCATAAATAAGAGTCCTGGCCTTTCCCCTTTCCTTGTAAAACTAGCACTTTAGCTGTACAGGAATATATTCTTGAAAATCGAATTTTGATTTTTTTGTTTGTTTGAGGTCTGATGTCATACTTAAAGGACTTTCATTTAAATAATGACGGATTGTCCGACTTACTTTAATACTGTGGAAAAGAGGGAGGGCACCTTGTAAAATCCACCCATATGTTTGCCAATGTCATCTCATGTGACTTACTCATATATATCGCAGGTAGACCAGGGGACTCAAAGGGGGGACTCACAGGGCATCGAAAGAGGATCAGTAATTAGAGAGAAAGCTTCAGTGTTACATTGAAGGGCACTGATCAGACCCCTTTAAAACAATAAATAAAATTGGTAAAAAGTCTTAACAAATATCCTTACAGATCAGTTTTTATTTGAGAAAATTCACCATCAAATTTAGGTCTCTTTCTAGGAGAGTCTCCATCTTCTGGCATACATCTTTCTACAAAAAATATAGAGACTTTATTCTGGTTCATCTACCTGAAAACAATTATGATGGTTAATATATTATTACAAATATATCTATGATGGGCATTGATGGCCAAAGATGTGAAACTCAATGTGCAACTCAATAGTTAGGCCATCCATAGTAAATTATTTGTTTCCCATAACCCTACCTACCATAAAATTTATAGGTAAAAAAAAAATAGAAGATAACAGTCAGGAACTACTTTTATCAAAAAAGACCAAGGAAAATTCCTCAACTAAAATGGATGGAGTGTTGTTATTTTATTATTAAATACATGGCCATTGAATAACTGAAGTTGCCTAAGTTCATGTATAAATATTTGTATTCAGATATAATGCCTGTATGGCACTTAAAAAAAAAAGAAGTTTTTTACACCATTAGTTAAAAAAAAAAATTAAATAAATAAAAATGAAATTTGTTATATTCTTGTTACTGAAAACAAATATATTATTGTGGACAGTCTTAGCTGATTAAGTTTTATTGTTCTTTTTCACAAAGTTAACTATTCAGAAATTATACAAAACAAAGTTTGAGTTTTTATATACAGCTTGATCTAGTGCATTTTGCATCTGGACACTTTTTCAATATACTTTTTTCCAAAAAACTATTGTTGACAATTCAAAAAGATCACAATATGTTTATATTATTGGCTGGAACAAAAAGGTTATATTTTTCTGTTTTACTTACTATGCTCTGGAGAGAGTAGGATTGACGCTGACTGATTAACCTCTTGGAATACAGCTGCAAGTTCACTAAATAAATTGGCAAAAGTGATAACAATATAAAACAACATCTTGCAGAACTAAGCAGATCAATTGAAAAATTCCATTCCAAAAAATCGAAACAAACAAATTAAGCAAAAGTCCAGCAACTCTGGTTTATAAGTTAATTTGAATCGTGTTATTTTGATGCTGTCCAATAAAGTAATAATGTATGTACATGTATTTTCTTATAGTACAAGAGTATTTGTATTTTCTTCTCGTTTAAATTTGTCCCATCATTTTACAATTGATTTGAATCTACACAAAAACTAGACAGGAATTAGCTACTAAGTTTATTTGATAGGGGTTTAACATCATACTCATCGGGGTTTGGGTGCCATTGTTTGGGCTCCCAAACCCTCCATCCTTCTCAAATTTCTTTTGAAATACATCTTGCCCCCTTCCCAGATTTTCTTAGAAGGACGCATATTTATCTGTTATTGCTCAAAACGGAGGCAAACAATAAGCAAATGTGAAAAAAATGTTTTTTTATTCATTCACAATGATCATCCCTTTTATCTGATTTACGTGGCCTAGAGTATATCTATCCTGGCATATTTTTTAACATAAACTGACAGATAGATGAACAGAAGGCAAGCAAGTCAATAGATCCAGGGTTTTCATTAAGAGCCGGCAACCGGCGATTTTCATCAGCTACTAAGACTGAGACCGCCGCCTACTTTTGCCAAAGAAAAAAAATTACATTGAAAAATCTTTTAAGTGTTGGACCCCCCGCTAGGCAAATTTAGCGTGGCGCTGCACCATGCCCCTAATACTGGATGCCATTCCCCGTTTAGGTGAAGTCCCTGCCTTTTAAATAGCTTGTGCCCTTCTATAGTTTTATTTATCGTTCAGTTCTTGACAATATCGGTTCGGATACGAAATTATGTCACCATTTCAAAACCGGAAATTCACTATTATTACCTTTTTC